>JAOTQK010000003.1:6924590-6938678 GCA_025642025.1 Rhododendron ferrugineum
CTTAAATGGATAATCAAAAGGTGATGTGGCAACTTTTGATTATCTTATTTTGATTAGTCCACTGTGGATGCTCTTAGACTGGTTTTTAGGCTTAAGTTCTTCACGGAAGTCTACTTCGATACCTTCATTTTAGGCACAAGAATCGCCCGAAAATGTGTAGGATCGATGGAGATATCACTGACCGAAGTTTCAGTCCGACATTTTCTTGTTGATAAATACTTGTAATTGTTTTCGGGAAAATATTTATCTACTTTATATATTTGGTTTGTAAAAATTCATAAACAGCCTCATCTTTGTTTTAGCTTTATACCGTCGAAAAGTCAGGACCGATTCTGAAGTGTCATAAAAACATAAGCAACATACAACATTTTAGATCATTGGATGTGGATATTAAAAACCAAGTTCAACATTTATGTCGGGTTGGCTCGGATTAATGACGAATTGATAATAATTAACTCGCAATCTACTCAACTTGCTATCTTACCACACAACTTATCACCTGCCCAATCCAATCCGCTCCTCCTCCCTGGTCCCCAATGGGGGTGGGGTTTGGTTCCGATTGAGTCAATATGGCGGGTTGACAGTTTCTTTTTCTTTTTGTTTTTTTGTGCGTAGTTGTCCAAAATATGACCATCCCGAGTTAGCATGCACGATGCTTAATTAACAAGCCCAATCTTTGCAAACTTCGTACAAATCCATTGTAGATTTGGATTTAAGGAATTTCAAGAAGCAATGAAAGAGAGTGGGTGAATTCTAACATTGCGTAAGGGTAAGCTCTTGAAACTTTAGAGTAAACTCATGGTTTACTCAATTTATTTACGTCTGCACAATGAAAAAGCCATAAGGCATCGTTCCGGTTAAAGTTCTTATTTTTTGAGTACTTATTTTTTGTTTTACGAGACATATCATTCTCTCACAATATATTACATTTAATTCAAAAAATAAGTACTTATACTTTTATTTTAATTAGTGAAACATCCAAGACTTATCCGTAACACTACATTAGTCCAACTGATGAAAGAAGCTAGACAAAGTCCAACTAAATGGACTATAGGCTAATAATAGTAGTTAAGTAGTTTTCGCTAAATAACATATTATTTGATGCATGTGAGAAGAATGATCAATCTAGAAATTCGTAAAAACATGAGTTTTATTCCATTTAGTTTAGCATAGACGCACCCTAAAGAAGTGTATAATCAGAAAACATTTTCACAAACCCATATCCACACCCACTCTCATGATGTGCGTGCTCTCACACATGCCAATAATGTTAGAATCACCACACAAATTCGCACACATAATAACACTTTATTTGGATTGAATCGTACATCTGTATGTTTTCTTATTTTGGTTCTGCGGTGTTCGACCCATTTGACGCGTAAGTTTAGGCACATGTGTGCAATTGATAAGTTAGGAGTTGTTCGGACAAATAAGTCAGGCTTATTTTTTGTCCTTATTCAAATTTTTTTCGTATTACTTGGCTTATTCGCATTTTTTTGGAGATTATTGTATCCTCATGACGAGAGGAATCTAAAAAGTAAATTTTTTTTGATCAAAATCCAATTCTGACTTTTTGGCGGAAAAACCAATAAGCCACTTTTGTGAGACTCAATTTTAACGGGAAAACCAATGACTTTTTTAGCCGAACAAACCCTTAACCTCTAGCACAATTCTTCCCCGAATGAGAAATGCTAAGTTGAAAAAAATGGGCAAAGAACTCTTAAATTGTAAATGAACGGCTCAGATTGAGCCGCTCCTCAAATTGATCAATCCACAAGCAACAAACGCAGGCAGTGGGACCCACCCACCCAACAACCCAATCCCAAAACGAAAATGCTAGCTACACAACGGTTGTGCACAACAAATGTGCACAACGATTCGAGTGGGGCCCATTTTGGGTCCCACAAAAATACAGAAAAATGTCCATAAATTTTAAAATATTATTTTATGGGGCCCTGTAAAAAATNNNNTTTGTGGGACCCAAAATGGACCCCACTCGAATCGTTGTGCACATTTGTTGTGCACAACCGTTGTGCATGTAGCATCTTCCATCGCAAAAGCAACTACCCGAATCCGACGGCTCTCGTCATTCCATCTCAGCCGACAAAACTCCAAATCCGAATTCAACAATCCACCTATAAAACCATCCACACCGTCAAACACCCACCACATACGTACACCCCCTTGCCGGAAAACCGCCATGACACGCTTCGCCGCCGTTGCACTCCTCCTCCTCCTCCTCGCCTCCTCGCTATCCGTCGATAGCCGTGAAATCCCCGACGACTTGATCAGATTGCCGTCGGAATCTTCCAGATTCTTCCGTCCCCACGGCGATGATGATTCTGAGGGGACCAGGTGGGCCGTCCTTATCGCGGGGTCTAACGGTTACTGGAATTACAGGCACCAGGTGAATCGTCTCCGAACTTTCGTCTTACGTTACGATGATTCCCAGTTACGGCGATGATGGTTTTTAATTTTTGTCTCACGTGCTTAGATGATTCTACACTGGATTATGTGGTCGAGGCGGTTTTTGTCAATGAAAAAAAATTGAACAAGGACAAAACAGAAAAAAGCCCAGGCTTTTTCTGGGAAACTAGGCCTAATTTTCTCCTTTTCTGGTTACGTTACGTTTGGTTGCCTAGAAAAACGTTAGGTTAAGGGAAATTTGACGAATTTTCGTCCCTAAATTAATTAGCCCTGCTTCAGATACTCAACTTGTACGTTTCCATTCGTTTTGTGTATACCTAACATTTCTCTAAATCAGGTAGAATACTTTGGGATGATGACTCATAAGATCAAAACTCGAAGACATAAATTTCATGTATGCGCGTGGGTTTTGCGGGCAGTTTGTTAAATAGACAAGTTCAAGCATTATGAACTTCATAGCTTCAGTTTTTTTTTTTAAAAAATCGTTTTTGATAAATCTGGTAGATAACATTAGTAAATGGTTCTCCCTGAATTACTTGGACGGAGGACAAATGATGTGGAAATCATGGAAGTTTGATGGATATTTAACTGAACCTAGTACAATAGTTTGGCAGTGTCTTTAGTTTTCGTTCCAAAAGAAGACTTCATTTTAGTTCTGTATTTTTGTTCTCCACTTGTTCCTAGTTTCCTCAGCAAGCAGTTTCACATTTGAGCTCCTTTTTTTTTAAAGTTAGTTATCACGAGTGCTTCAAACTTCTTGTAGGGTATGCTGATATATATTGTTATCTGTTTAAGTGTCACATATCGTGTTTGTCTTTAATGTTGTATGTACTAGTATTCCTAGGAATGTAGGATCATTTATATTAAGCATGCTCTCTGTTGGAGTTTGTCCTATATCGGTTAATTATCTCCTCCAAAACTAGTATACGAGTTTGGGCAGTCTCTCCACTCATTGCCAATTGGTCTTGAGTTGGATGCATTAACATGGTATCAGAGCTAGGTTTTTCAGAAAATTTGTTCCCACTTGTTTGTGCCATAAGTGCACTGTTGTTTGTTGTGATCCAAGTTGTTATAGATCGTTTGTTTACCTCTCCACGTGCTAGTCGGGGGTCTCACATGAGGGGAAGTGTTGGAATTTGTCCCACATCGGTTAATTATCTCCTCCAAAATTAGTATATGAGCCTGAGCAGCCTCTCCACTCATTGTCAATTGGTCTTGAGTTGGATGCTTTAACACTCTCCAATAAGGTTCCTTCTCTTTGTGGGGCCCATGGTAAGAAACTTGATGGTTTCTATTTTTTGTAATTGGATGGCCACTTGGTTTTATACTCTGTTCTAACGAATCTCCATTATACTACTGCATAGCATACATGGGGTAGGAATATGAGGCATTGTCACTTATGCTGTTTAGGTCAAGTATGTTGTTTACCATTCCACTCTTTCTGGGTATCATTTTGTTGGACTCAACAGCACACATCTTTGTCTGATATTAAGTTGTTTTTTCATGTGGTTTAGTCCCGAAGCCATGGATTTAGGGGGATCCTTCAAATATTTCGTGGTATAACGCCATGAATCATTGGACACTTTTTTTTTGTTTTACAGTCTACGGGGGTTAGGCTGGGATTTCCCTATAACATTGCATGTACACATACCATTATGTAACATGAAGAGTTTGTGGTTTATTGTTACGAAACTGTATATTGTATTCTGCAAGTCTGTTCCTTTTGTCCATGAACTCATTTATTTCAATATCTTGTTTTTCTTTTCCAGTCCGATGTTTGTCATGCCTATCAACTCTTGAGGAAAGGCGGGCTTAAAGATGAAAATATAATTGTTTTGATGTACGATGACATTGCTTCCAATGAAGAAAACCCTAGGCCTGGAATCATCATTAACAGCCCAGATGGTGATAATGTATATAGTGGAGTGCCAAAGGTTTGTGTCTTTTTATGCATTACTGCACTTTTACTATGAAATTGTACTTCCTTCCTGCTCAAATGGTGGATTTGGATTTGTGCAGGATTATACTGGGGATGATGTTACTGTTAACAACTTTTTTGCCGTCATTCTGGGAAACAGAACTGCACTTACAGGGGGCAGTGGAAAGGTTGTGGATAGTGGTCCAAATGACCATATTTTCATATATTACTCAGATCACGGAGGTCCTGGGGTGCTTGGTTAGTCTCTCTCTCTCTCTCTCTCAGAAGAGAAGAGCTTCAATCATCTAGGCCTATCATCAAATTGTTGTCTGGATGTTTTGTTTCCCATTTTTAAGCTATTTTGGTGTCCTCTGATATACTTTTCATGCAGATTGAGAAAATAAAGAAGTGTTCTCTCTTGTATCTAGCTTAGAGTTGATTTGAGTGTGAGGTTTTTGAATTCAAAATACGCTCTTGTACCCTATTTGGCTGCTGAAATAGTTGGTGAAGGAGGAAAGAATGTTAATTTCTGTGTATAGTAACAAGCTTTCAGCATACAACTTCTTTTCCCCTCTTAACTTCTTGGCCTCTACTACACACTAATTTAGGTTAGGGTCCCATGTTTTCTGGACATGAAAAGAACTTATTGAGCAATATAGAAAGAAATTTTAGTCATGACCCTTCCCCCTTTACCATGGATAGGATCTGGCATTCTGGCTTAGAATGGGGGTCCTTACCTGAAATCTATCTATTGTACGTTCACATGTTGATATAAACTAAAACTCGGTAGATACACTGTCAAAGAAGGAAATACTCCCTCCGTCCCACTTTGTTTGCTCATTATGAGAATTCTCCCAATTTATTGACTTGAAGACTTTGGGTTGAAAAGTCTTCAGATTTTCAAAAGTACCCTTTACAACACTAAAATACTCACTTTAATAAGTTATGATACAAAGGGGTGAAATTGGAACTTTGGCTTTTGGTGGTTTCTAATTTGGGAAAGTTGCAAACAATTTGGGACAGCCCAAAAAGGAAACGTGAGCAAACAAATCGGGACGGAGGGAGTATGTAATTTAAGTGTTGGGCTCCTGATATTTGTGTGTTTTATGTAATTCATATTTTTCATTATCACTCGTCTTCAGACAGTTTTTGTTTCTGGATGTTTTTATGCGTCTCTAATCTTAAAGTCAGTTTACAGTTTATATAATAATATTTTTGCTTAGCATCCATCTTGTGACTTCTTCTCAGGGATGCCTACCAATCCTTTCATGTACGCCAAAGATCTGATAGATGTCTTGAAAAAGAAGCATGCTTCTGGGACCTATAAAAGCTTGGTAAGCTACGACTTTGCTATCATTTGCCAAATGCATTTTGGTATGGAAAATTAGAGGTCGGTCCATATTTTAAAAATTGCAGGTATTTTATCTTGAAGCTTGTGAGTCTGGGAGTATTTTTGAGGGGTTGCTTCCGGAAGGT
Organism: Rhododendron ferrugineum; assembly: GCA_025642025.1. Lineage (NCBI taxonomy): Eukaryota > Viridiplantae > Streptophyta > Magnoliopsida > Ericales > Ericaceae > Rhododendron > Rhododendron ferrugineum. Next base: position 6,930,412 of record JAOTQK010000003.1, read on the forward strand.
TTAAACATATATGCAACCACAGCAGCCAATGCAGAAGAGAGTAGCTGGGGAACCTACTGCCCTGGAGAGAATCCCAGTCCTCCAGAAGAGTATGAAACCTGTTTGGGTGACTTGTATAGCATTGCCTGGATGGAGGACAGGTATGCATAACTTTTCTGATTTGTAAGTCGTGTCATTGAATAAGACCATAATATTAGGAAGATCAATTTGTTTTTAGTAACATAAGAAGTAGCTTGTAGTAATGTGCAGCTCCTGAATTCTAAGGCAGTTATCTGTTTGTGGCTTGGCTTAGTTCGTTGAAACTTATATTGAAACTCAAGTTATGCATTTTCGTTGATTCAAAACCCCATCCTACTCTAAATAGGAAATGATAGTTGCAGATAACAGGAAGTAAAGTGAACATCAACCGGTAGCTTGATAATATGCATCTAATCTCAGCTGTATCAATGAAATCTCAAGCAACTTATGGTTTGATCAAATTGGTCCCATCATGGCTATTTAGATGTTATCCCATGTGCAAAAGAAAATGCATATGCTTACTTTATCTCGCAAGTTTTTTAACTACTGTTAATTTATACTGACCTTGTGAACAGTGACACTCACAACATGCGGACGGAAACTTTGCGGCAACAGTATGAACAGGTAAGAGCTACTGAGGTACTTGTTTGCAATATTTAGGAAAGCACGGCCCTGAAGTGAAAGTAGTTGATGTTATGACCATATGAGTGAATGGAGGCCTAGATTTTCTTCAAATTGGTTAATTTTGCGGAGAATAGTATGGAGTGTTTATCTGTCAACTGTCATGTTTCTGGTAGCAAATTTTTAACATCCCTGCCGTCATAATTTCTGAATCTTTATATTTCATTCGAAGGTTAAAAGGAGAACTGCAAATGGGAATTCGGCTTATGGTTCTCATGTTATGCAATATGGCGATCTGAAACTTAGCAAGGAGCATATTGTCCTCTATATGGGCACAAATCCTGCAAACGATAACTACACTTATGTTGATGAGAACTTCCTGTGGCCACCTGCTAAAGCTGTTAACCAGCGGGATGCTGATCTCTTACATTTCTGGGACAAGGTGTGTGCACAACCTTCTCTGTTCCAATATCAAATAACTGCAGTGCTTTTGCTATAATTTTTTGTCTCAAAGTTCTTAGGAAAATCAGAAATAGACAAGTCTGTGTAAGGGATGGAGCAAGTTAATGCTTAGTGAGAGAAAGGACAGTATTGCTTTCCATCTTTCTGAGTTGAATAAGGAGCTGTAAAATGTAGAACACTGAGCTTTCTTTGTTTCTATATCTTATCAGCTGTGGCTTTTTTACTTCTCTTGTTGACAGTTCCGCAAGGCTCCAGATGGCTCAACTAGGAAATTTGAGGCTCAGAAGCAGTTTTTGGAGGCTATGTCACATAGAATGCACATAGACAATAGTGTGAAAATGATTGCAAAGCTTTTGTTTGGAATTGAAAGAGGTCCAGAGGTGCTGAAGACTTTCCGGCCCGCGGGGCAGCCTCTTGTCAATGACTGGGACTGCCTTAAAACTCTGGTAAATTTTAAGTCCTCAAGAGACTTATTCTCACCATTTATCTTAGCAGCCTTTAACTAATCAGCTCCATTAAGTACCTGGGTACCCCTTTTGAAATCTCTGGGAACACTGCAAAGCATGAGATAAGGTATTTATAGAAGTGCATCTGGTTTTCATAGCAGTAACCATTGTTTTCTGGAAACGAGAGTAAGGAACGCTTCTATGTTTTTCTCCTCATGTTTGGTTAATGTGGTAGGAGACAAAAATAATGGAGTAAGTTCTTTAAAAGAAATTTTTTCCAACCTCTCAAAAATCCTCGTTACCTACAATAGATTTTGGATGGAGCATTTAGACTAAAATTGAGCTACAATATATGATGCTTGAGGTGCAACAAGTTACTAAAATTTTGTTTTCAACTTTCTACCCATTTCTCTAGCAAGTAGATGAAAGATGCTCATTTTCCTCCCTTCCCTTCTTTTTACCCTCTGCCAAATGTAAGGATGTAGTGGACACTTGTGGAAGTGAATGAGAAAGGAGGAGATGACAAGTGGGAGAGAAATAAGTGGATGAATATTTTCTCTGTTTAGTTATGCAAAGAAAATGAAAGGAACGTGAGAAAGAAAAGGACTTTCTCTTGTTTGATTTTCGAATATGTGGAAAGAAGATAAATATATAACAATGAAGAGGAGGGAAGAAGTGGAAAATAACTTTTTACTTATGTTGCTTTGAATTATTACATTGTATTTGCCCAAGAACCATGTAGAGGAATGAAAGAACAAAAAGTTATTATTCTCCTAAAGTGAATTTGTGCATTGTTGCAGGTGAGGACATTTGAGACATATTGTGGATCACTATCCCAATACGGAATGAAACACATGCGCTCCATTGCTAATATTTGCAATGCTGGAATCCGGGAGGAGCAGATGGCCGAGGCTTCTGCGCAAGCTTGTGTGACCATTCCTTCTGGCCATTGGAGCTCTCTTCACAAGGGATTCAGTGCGTGATCAAAGCAGGATGATCATTCACTATAAAGATGTGTATGCCATTGCTGCTTCTTGGTAGATGGTTGCTTTGGTGTAAATTCCCCATAGGTTTCCAAATTTACCGTACTGGTGTGTAAATTATATGTTTCACCTACATCTGTTGCAGCTAAATGCTTCAAGGTGACACGGTTTGGAAATTACCTGGGTGGAAACTGTTACCATCAATGTAAGCAGAGATACAATTGACATAACTTCCGATCTACCAAGAAGAAAGAGATACAATTAACATGTATATATGGAAAATATCTATCCTTTAATCGTGCTCTGGTTTGTCGGAATAGGGTGGTGGTATACTGATATGGTTCCACTGTCACACAAATGATCTGCCTACTGGTGGGAAATGTGCTAAATCATGGTTGTTCAGTGGTGGGATCATGGATTTCTCTTTCATGATCTAAAAAGCATTGTCTCAATTCATGCATGTTTTAGGGTTGAGAAAGCAGAAGAATGTTGGAATACTCTGCAGAATTCGCGTAAAGAATGATGTGGGATGGCACATGTAGAACTACAAGCTATAAGTTTCCAAGTGTAGAGGCGCTTTATATTTTTTATTTTTTTCTTGTGGCATTGCTTGTGCATCAAAGGGCCTTCTAAATACACTTGATTGGGAGAGGGGTTGTTGTTCTGTAGTCCCAGTTTCTTGTGTGTGTTGTGCTTTTTTCTAGGGGTCTATTTCGGGTTCACATTCATGATTAGACTCGTATATTAAGTTGGGCTCATTGAGTTAGATGGCTAATGCATCTCAGGCTGATAAGAAATGGATAGCAATATGCTTGAATAAAAAAAAGTACTGTACTATTATTACAGTTTATTTTGAAAATCATAGGAGTACTATTAGTTGTTTAACGTTTCAAGATATTTGTTGTTTGGTTGTGCCATAACAATGTTCCATCCATTGGTATAGACGCTCAATTCGACGAGCCTAACAAAATGAATTGTTTTGATCAGCCTCACCTCCACATATTTTTTTTTGGCATCTTACGCTTTTCTTTTGAGGATTTTGTTAATCGTCGTTCTAATTATATATAGTAGTTATTTTAAACTTTTACTTATCGATGCCTTTATCAGTTCCAAAAGTAAAAGAATTAGTGTGCTCGTTAATAAAATCCATCCTCCGATTGTCTTAAAGATAAAACGAAAAAAAATATGAAGAGTTAAAAAGTACAGCATGAATATCAGCCACATGAAGATAAATGTTTTTCCATGGTCTATTCAACCATTGCATTGCATTGTATAAATAAATAATGAATAATTCAATGGGCACCGAAAAACATGCACCGATGGTGCACAAATTGATGCACAGTGGCGCAAGGCCCACTTTCAGGTTCTACACACATTATCTGGATTGTTCATTAATTTTAAAATATGTTATCGAGTGGCCTGAAGAAAGCTCATCTCAATCGATTAACTTCAAGTGTTTAATCCAATGTAGCAATTTTTTATTTAGGCTGCGTTCTCTTGGACTTAACTTAAATCTGAAAATTTTGTTCTTATTTGATTTTTTTTTTGTATTTGTTAGTTTTGCGCCAAACTTTGTAGATTATTGATTCGTCTCAACGAGAGGAATCAGAAAAGTAATTTTTTTTACTTTCATTGAAAGTATTTTTGAGAAATAACAATTTTTTAGAGCAAAAATGACATTTTCGAGCTAAAAAATTGTTATTTATCAAAATACTTGGGTAAAAGTGCCAAAATTTTACTTTTCCGATTCCTCTCGTCGAGAGGAATCAATAACCCACAAAATCTTACATTTTTTTATGGCATCTTACGCTTTTCTTTTGAGGATATTTTTTTTTTTTTGGCATCTTACGCTTTTCTTTTGAGGATTTTTTTTTTTTTTGATGAACAAGATCAATCCAGATATATTAATACTGAAAAAAGGTACTCCACAATGGAACAAAATACAACTAAAACGAAAACAAAATACAAAAAAAACAAAAGACGAAAAAAGCCATCTTGAACCAAAACGCCGGAGCCGGAGCCATCGATCACACTCGTAAGGGTGGATGGAGTGGCCAAGTAGAGAGGCCAGGTATGAGTAGAGCAACTCTCGAGATTTACATGGTATTGAATTACCATTCAGATTATATATAGTTATTTTAAACTTTTTTCTTATCGATGCCTTTATCAGTTCCAAAAGTAAAAGTATAGGAAAAGCTAAAAAGTATAGCATGAATATCATCCCATGAAGATAAATGGCTTTTCATGGTCTATTCAACCATTGCATTGTACAAGTAAATAATGAATAATTCAATGGGCACCGACTAAGCATGCACCGATGATGCATAGATTGATGCGCAGGGTCCACTTTCAAGTTCCACACATATTATCTGAATCGTTCATCAATTTTAAAATATTTTTTCAAGTGGCCCGAAGAAAAACTCAGCTCAATTCAATCGAATAATTACAAGCACTCAATCCAATGTACCAATTTAGATGGGCTTTGCGTGCCGTTCTGTGCACCATCAGTGGAAGGCGCAATTGCACGATCCAGTATTTCAGCGGTTGGTGAATCATACGAATCAAATGTGTTTGTCCAGAAGAAACGAAAAAGAAAAAAAGCAAAAATTACATTAAAAAGTCGGTAACAAAAAGTCAAAGGACTTTAATCAGTATGGGACACAAACAGAGGCAATAATAAATCCTCAATTTCATGACTCTCAGCAAAACCAGGCACAAAAGGTGCGCACCTTCCTCGAGTCTCGCTCCTCTCCAATCCTTTTAGAGAGAACACTCTTTTCAATTCTGTCTTGAAAAAAAAATTTTCAATCACACTTCAATGATCGGGACTGTTCATAATTTTTAATTCCCTGAGAGCATCAAGCATGCCAAAAATAAATTTGATCAATTATCGTTTGATATGATTTCGAAACATATTTATATTGCAAAAAATTTAGAAAGGGGTTTTGCTCCAGTGTTGCAATATTATAATTTGCAAAACAATGTGTTCCAAAATCATATTTAATGATGTCCAATAGACTTGATTTTTGGCATAGTACTTCATTTTCTCAACGAGCCAAACAAAATGAACTGTTTTGATCATTGATATGAGATCGTAGGAAATTTTTACGAATCGAAATTGAAGAGAGTGTTCTCTCCAATAATTGGAGAGGGGCCGGACTCCCCTTTCTCCTGCTTGGCTATAGTAAAACCACCTCATAGACGAGAAACACTTCAGTGCAGAGCGGGCACGGTGCCACGTGGTGCCGAGCAGATCTCGGCCAAGTTTCCTTTGAAAACCCAGGATCCAATTGTCCTTACTGTCACGGATGAGACCTCCAGCCACCCCTGATCTTAGGTTCGGGTTGATTAATGCTCCATCAGAATTCAATTTAAATTTTCCTTCAGGAGGAGGATTCGATCCCAGTAACAGAGTTCGTTTGCCACGGTTTCAAACTCCACCATTACAAAGCAAGAGACTCGGGGCTAAGTTGATAGTGTTTTCTGGAATTAACCGTAAAATCGATAGGAGGAGCACTAGGGCTATCAAATATGCGACGGCTTCTGTAGAGCTAGATCGACCTAATAAGAGCAAAAGGGAATAAATTAAATACATCAAGGGACTCCACAAAGGCGCGAAACTGTAGACACGCAGTTAGAGTTAACCCATGCATGACTCGAAAAGGGGGAGAGAGAAAGAATTACTAGTAGATGACGGGACCCCAATACCATCCCACAACCACAATTGTTGAGCAACTCCACAATCACGGAGTACATGGGAAATAGACACTTAAACAAGACAACTCGCTGGACAAATTAAAGATCGTCATCAAAAATATTCCGAATCGCAAAAAAACGCTTGGTAGAGATCCGGTCTTATATATAGAGCAAACAAAATAAAGAAAATGACAGGCGGATGAGCTTTGATTTTCCAAACCAAAGTCCAATCAACAAGAGGAGCAGTGTTAGCACATGCCCTTTAGTTTAGCCCTCACGTGACCGGGAGAGATAAGAAAGGGGAATGGTCAATCAAAACATTTAGGAGTATTTTTTTGTGCTTTTCTCTCCATTTCTCACGAAAATGTTCAATCCAAATGAGGAATTTCACAAGAAACTATAACCATTTTCTTTCTTTTCTCATGAAAACTCCTCCATTCAAAGGCGCTCTAAGACCTGGTTTGGCTTAGTTTTTTGTTTGAACCCAATGCTATGAAATGACGCAAATGATAGAGTAGATGGGTTTTTGAATTCCTGCCAATGGGGCATGGTTCCGTCCACATGTATAATGACGGAAAGTACCCATCAGAATTTGAACAATAGCTTCATTACCGATTAAGAACAAGGTCATATTGGTAATTTTGTGTGCATCCAATTACGAGGGAAAATATTGTTTGGTCAAAAGGGAATAATCCAACCACCTAAATTAATTTTGTCCAAAACAGTGTATTTTATTTATTTCTAGAGGGTGGCTAAATTAATTTAGTCCAAACTAGGTCAAATTATTCCTACTAGGAAAAGAGGTACTGATATTAGATAGTGTTTCAAAGATCCTCCTGGAAATTGTCGTTATTGCTTGACACTTAAAATATCATTAAATCTATGCTCACAGCACGGTTTCACCGCACGTCTACGTGGGGCCTTATAAAAAATCAGCTCAATTCGCCTTTATGAATTCAGAAAACATACCTACCGATATTCAATTGAGCTGGTTTTTTACAGAGCCCCACAAAATAATATTTTAAAATGTAAAAAATATAAGCCAAATTCAAAATTTTGTGAATAAAGACAAAAACAAATCAGTATGTTTTGGATTTTTTCCCCTTAATTTAGTCAACTTTCTTAATGTTTTGATCATAACTTTTTATATTTTATATTCCTTGTGTCAACATTGCAGTTCTAGGATATTAGTTCAATGGTGTAAAATCGTATGTAAATTTTTGGTAACACAAAACTCAAACAAAAATATTTGCTCATCAATTTATTGGACCTAATTTTGTTTTGTTTTGTTGAGTTATGATATCTACTTATTTACAAACTTACCTGAATTTTTATTTACTTTCGCTACACACAAATGACCCGCTGACAATAGTACAAAAAAACCTACTTGTACAACAAAAAATACAAAAAATAAAATAAAATCTAGCGCATTTTGTGAACCCAGAGAGGGTTCGCTTTACTAGTATAGCTAGCCCTACACATCAACATAAACTAATAACCCACAACAAATTAACATAAAAGTAACAAAGGTGATTTATTTATTTATTTTGCATAAAGGAAAAAAAACCATATTCCAAAGAGATTTTTAGGCCGAAACACCCTATATTATATGGGCTATGAGTAATAAGCTAAAATGCGAGAGAATGTAAAATTTTCATTTGTCCATCCCGTGTTCCTGGAAAATTATTTAATGCCCTCAGAGCATCGCCACGTGGTGCCCCAAACTCTTTCTCTACCACAAAATGTTTAGAGTCAAAACAAATGTGTGGTAAAAAAGAGTTCGGGACACTGTCACGTGATGCCTCAGGGACATGAAATAATTAGTACTCTGTGTTCACAGACACCATGTAGAAATTCTAAGCTCTATCCATTGGGATAATGTTTGGATTCATGTTGCTCGTCGTACACTTCTGTCTTAAGTACTAGCGTTCGTACCCGTTCGATGCACGGAATAAAAAAAAATAACATTGGTTTTTTTGGCCCCATGTATCAACGGGCGTTGACATCGGGGTTTTTGGCCTCGTGTATTGAACGGGCACAA
>JAOTQK010000003.1:6940544-6955965 GCA_025642025.1 Rhododendron ferrugineum
AAATGTGAAAAAAACTTTTTGTTTGGAAAAAATAAGAAGGTGGAATAAGAAGTTGATGAAATAAGTACTTATTTTTTTAAAAAGGTTTCCGGAACGGAGCCTCATTAGAACTTTTTATTTAATTGTAATTTCTCCAAACATTAAAAAAATCATTGCGCATTAGTGTTTAACTAGCGTCTTGCCCGTTCGACGCACGGAGACAGAAAAAAACATCAGTGAGAACTTTTTTCCTGTTATCGCATATCAATAGATCAACGCGAATAGGTTTCAAGGAGTATTTGTTACTCCATGTAATTGATTGAACTTAGTTTTTTTTTTTTAAGCAAAATAAAGTAGGAGTATATGTTTTACATTTTGTAAAAAGTGTAGAATAATAAATAAAAAGATAAAACAAATCAAAAAAACTACTCCGCATGTAGTAGAAAGTGTTAAGAAGAGAGCTTCATTTTATTTTGGGTAACTATATTCTTTTAGTATAGTATATAGATTTAGTGCTTAATGAACCCAAGGAGTAGATTATGATTAACGAATGACAAAAATCACTGTGTATTAGTGTTTAACTTGCGTCTTGGCCATTTGACACACGGAGCCGGAAAAAAAAAAACACCAGTTAGAATTTTTTCCTGTTGTTGTATATCAATGAATTGACGCGTATGGCTCTTAGAATTTATTGCATTTTTCTTGCAAAATAATTAAGAAAATTTCACAACAATAAAAAAAATATGAAGAAAAGATAGGTTTCAAGGAGTGTTTGTTATGTTATTGATTGAACTTTAATTTCCTTTTCAAGCAAAATAAAATAGTATATGTTTTACATTTTGTAAAAAGTGTAGAATAAAGAATAAAAAGATGAAAAAAATGAGAAAATTTCATGTAAGAGAGAGAGAAATAGTTAAAGGAGTTTCAACTTTATTTTAAGTAACTACATTCTTATTGTATATAATAATAGTGCTAGCTCGTTTCTATGGCACTACGTATCCCGGTTGGAAGGGGATGACAGTTGTGTGATTTAGGTGAAAACATGAGCACTTAACCGGGAAATGAGAGGATGCACTACAGCCTTTGGATCAAATGAATCTAAATCGTTCCAACAACTTGTCCCCACATCCTTCTGTTTTATATTTTATGTAAGAGAGAGAGAAATAGTTCAAAGGAGTTTTATTTTTATTTTAAGTAACTACATTTTTATTGTATATAGTCCTAGTGCTTGTATATAATACTAGTGTTAGCCTGTGCCTACGGCACTACGCATCCCGGTTGGAAGGGGATGACAGTTGTGTGATTTATGTGAAAACCATGAGCACTTAACTGGAAAGAGGGAGAATGTACTACAACCTTTGGATCAAATGAATCTAAATCATTCCAACAACTTATCCCCACCTCCTTCTATTTTATAATAGAGATAAATTTAGTGCTTAATGAACCTACGGAGTTTGCTCCCCATTCCCTAGTTCTAGTCTCGCTAAGGCCACCTACAAGCTTCCATAAGAATGTCTCAAAGGTTTGGTGAGGGTTGTAGATATTAATCTTGAATAGCGCTCGTGAAAAAAAAACCCCCCGGAATAGTGCGTAAGTTAACTCTTGGATACTTTACATTATAAAAAAAAAATATACACATGTATACGGTTCTGGGGTTACATGCACACAAAAAAAAAAAAAAAAATTGAACCCCATGGAATAATCGGAGCTGTTTAATTTGTCTTAAACATGTTTTTAAGAGTTTTCGTAAAAAATCAACTCATTGGAATATTGGTAAGGACTTGATCGATTCATTTAGTTTATATCCTGTCAAATTTTGATTTATTTAGTTTTTATCCTGTCAAATTTACGAACAAATCCCAATCAAATGCTTATCAATATTCAAATGAGTTGATATTTTTACGAAACTCTAAAAAAAAGTCTTAAATAAATTGAACGGCTTTGAGTATTTGTATGAGACTCCAAAATGAATTTTATACAATTCGAATGTCATTTTATGTGTCAAAATATGTGTTAAATAAACCAGTCCTACATATATTTTAGTGCTTAGAATGTATTTTACTAACTAAAATAAATATTTATTTATTATTTTTTGACTTAAAAATAATACATTATAAAATAATACTACTATGTCTAGTAAAATAGAAAATAAGTTCGTAAAAAAAAAAGGCTAATGCCACATGAGATGAGCAACTTGTGCACGAGAAACAGTAGTACACGGGTCGACACACCGATTGGTGGAGTAAAATAACTCAACCGCGGTCCGTTCACTACCCCTGGTTAAGTTAAACCACGCAAAGCGCCACACAGCGAGAAAGAAAGGTCTACATAATAATTAATAAAATACTCCCCCGTTATTTAAAAAAAAAAAAGGACAATAAATCAAAGTGACGGCAAACAAACGGCGTTCACAAGATTCTGTCAAGTAGGGTAACGTCGTGAAGTAGAGTGCAGTGTTCGGGTGGGGGCACATCCACGGCGTCCAAGAAACGGTCCCCACTATCAGAAACCGAAGAGATCTGAGCCGTCCGATTCGCAATCGACGGTGGGCAATGGGCAGATGGAAACGGGAGGGTATAAAAAACAGAGTCGAGAGGGAGAGAGATCATTTCTCGTTTCTGTATCAGAACAAGGCTCTCTCTTTCTTTTCTTTCCACTCCTCTCCTCTCCTCTCTGTTTTTTTTTTTTTCTTCACAGTTTCCTGGAAAATTGAGCACGGCAGAGAGATTTTCCTGGAAAATTTCAACGGGTTTCGCGCAGTGTAATGTTGAAGATCTGGAGCTGGTGACGATTTGGATTAGAGAGAGGGAGGTATTTGAGCCTCGAGGTTTGTAATTGAGAAGCGATTTCGGGTTTTCTGTTGTGTTTACGTGTGATTAGTAATCTGAATTCAGTTTCTTGTTCTTGGCAGGTACATTTGAAGAGGGTTTACGAGGATTGGTCTGATTTCGTTTGGATATTGCTACACGGAGAAAGTTAGAAAGAGAAGAGTTTTAGGGAGAGAAAGAGTATGTGATTGAAGATGTAGTTGTATTTTTTGTTTCTTTTTTGTAATACTACAGAAAATACAGAAACTGATTTTTGTACGTTCTTGAATTCCGACAGATACATTTGAAGAGGCTTTTGAAGTGGATTTGATAACGGTTTACCTAGCTTTTCGTGAAGATTTGTTTGGGATTAGAGAGTTAACTATTGTTGAGAGGTTTGTAATCGGGCAGACAGTTTCATTTCCACCCATTTTTTATCATCAATCCGTGTAATTAACTTCGTTTGTGGATGAATCTTTATCGTGCAGGTACATTTCCGGGAGATTTTTGAGGCAGTTTTCAGACGAATAATCTTCGTTTATCCCGACTACAGAGAGATCAGTTGGTTACAAATCAGACAGAATTAGACTACCAAATTCACAATCTCAAGACTCCAACGGCGACACTAATCCGTGTTTTCGTCGCAAATCAGATTAGCCAAGTCCAAGTACTGAGGAGAAATATAGTTTTGTTCACAATCGAAGTGCAGAGAGGTACGGAATCAACATCTTCATCTCGAAACAGATCGAAATGGAAAGAATGGTTGTTGATCTTTGCCATTGCAGTTTTCGCGGACTGTTTCGGGCAAATCAATTGAACCATTTGGGTTGAAGCTGACCTGATTGATTTTTTCCTTTTGCAGCGGTCTAAGAGAATCGGTTGCGGTTCCGATTAACCGATTTGGTCGAGGGAAGAAACAGAATTTGTCTGGAGCAAAGTTGAAGATTTCAGGTAATGCGAGGTTGATCCTCCAGCTGCTTCCGATCCATCATTCTTCCCACTCTTTATCGCTGGGGGTCGGTTTTCAAATACGCAGGGTAGACTCATACATCCTACATATGCAATATTGTTCTGCCCTGTTTCTCCTCTACCTGTTAAAAAATCTTCAGTTTCGGCAGCCACACACACACACTCTCTCTCTCTCTCTCTCTCTCTCTCTCTTGTGTGTGTGTTACAATTTGATCCATCCTTTATTCGAGTTTCTTTGGACTAATTCAGTGGTTTGCTGCTAACTCTGTATCTGTTTTGTTTATAATCTTTTGATTTTGGGGTTTTCACCTCTTTTTGGGGTTGTTGGTGGAGATTCGTCATCGATTCTGCAACTCTCTACCTCTTTCTCTTTCTTGAATTCTCCCGAAAGTACTATGGTTTTTTTTTTTTTTTTTTAATTTTAAAGTTGTTCCGGACACCAGAGTTATAACAAAAAAACAATTCAAATCTTTAGCAGTTCGTTGATTCTCAATTATCGAATCCTACGATTGGCCGACGTGAAAATGCAAGCTAAAGCGAAGGCATCGAAACTTCAATGTTAAGATGAGAATTGTTGCGTTCTTTTCCCCTTGGAAGTCTTGCGTTCTTTTCCCCTTGAATTGTTGAGTTTCTCAAATCTCTTTTGTCAACAGCACCTTTGATTGACCGCCGAGAATGCGTTAGCTGAAGAAGATAATAAGATCGAAATTTTGAATATTGTCTTGAGAATAACAATTTTGGATCCTCTCTTCCTTCCGCTTATTTTCTCGCTCGCTCGCTCACTTATTTATTTTTCCCTTTCAAATTTACCAAAAATTAGGAGTGCCGAAGATAGAATTTCCGTCCACTTCCCACGTTGCTAGATCTTCTGCAAGCAGACCATTTTGAGAACCCTGTGACAGTTTTCATTCTGCAAGCAAAGATCTGCTAATTTCGGCAAAATATTCGAATTCAGTCATCATCGCCGCTCATGAAAGCTGGAGAGAGAGAGAGAGAGAGAGAGAGAGAGAGAGAGAGAGAGGGAGAGAGAGAGTAGATACATTCACATTTTTTCTTTGATTTTTTTTTGGTTATCAGTGTTGAATTTGTGGGGGTTGGGTGTTGATTAACCGTGGTTAGATTAGGAAGAAACTAACCAGAGTTAACATGACAGGTGTGCCCAAAGAAAAAGGAGAGATGATGGAGAAGAATAATACTACTACCAATACCAATAATAACAGCACCAGCAACCACAATCGAGAAAGACCGGGAGTAGTACTCGGCAGCAGTGACAGTGGATTGCTCCGGACAGCCACTCACCCGCCGGAGACCCGATCCTCGTCGTCGGTGGTCGCCACGACGTCGTCCAACTCGTTCCTGCAGTGGGGCAATCGGAAGCGGCTCCGGTGCATGAAGAGCCAGGTCAACAAGGACCACAACAACAACAACAACAACGGCGGCTCCGACCCGGTTCATCGGACCACGGCTCGGGTCGATCGGCGCGTCATCAGATCCGATACAAACAACAAGGACGGTAGTGCTTTACATCATCAAACCAACGGCACGGCCAATGGAAACGGCTATCTGAATCTCAGGCAACGTCCGTCGTCACCGTCCCATCGCATTCTCAGGTACGTGATCTCACTTGGCGGCGCGTCTGATTCACGATCTGGTTATACTATTTGCTACAATCTGATGATTCGCCTTTTTGTCTTTTTGGTTGGGTGGGTGTTCGGTCAAATAATTAGCGTGCGCTAACGTAAAAATGTCTTACAATCACATTTCGAATAATGGCAATTTGCGAACGCGAAAATTGAGAACGAGAGCGTGAGCATAAAACATATTAAAGCTTCGTTTCAGAAACCTTCTTAAAAAATAAGCAGCTTATTTCACATTTTTAAATTTAAAAATAATGAAAATGAAAAATAATTTTCTAATTTTTTTTGCACCGTATTAAAGATCTCAATGAGATCTATTTAATAAGATCCATAGTGATAGAAAAATTATTTACTAAGCACATGATTTTTGAGCTTGAAATTGCCTTTTTAAAAAATAAGAATTTTTTTCCGTTCCGGATCGGAACCTAAAGGATTGTTTATGTGGGTTTGTTGAATGGCGCGTGGGTGGGATTGGTGGTTGCGTAATGAATCTACTAAAATGGACCTGGTTATGGTTATGGTACGCGTAAGTTTCTGCGAAGGTGGGTTGCCCACGCGCTTTATAAAAGTAGCAGTTGTACATCGGTTAGCTTTGGAGAGATTATAGAGGGTCGTTTCCTCGAAGTTGTGGGTTAGCTATTTTTGTAGTAATAAAGTTACACCATTTTTACTAAATTATTGTGCGTTTCATTAAATAAAACAAGTATTTATTTTTTGAATTAAATGTGATGTATTATGAGAGAATGATTTGTCTCGTAAACCGAAAAATAAGTATTTAAAAAATAGAAACTTTAGCAGAACGGAGCCTAAAAGTTATCGAAAATGTGTTGGGTTAGTATAAAAAAATGTGTCGAATATTTTAGTTTAATGAAAATAACTTAACTTTTGACAAAAAATTATAGTTGTTTAGTGAGAACCAAACTCAAAAAGTTGTAGTGAAAAAAAATTACTAGTAGAAACGGGCCCTAGTTGAGTTGGGACTTACCCCATCCGTTCCAATTGTGGTTTTCTTGTGGTTTTCGTATTGGGTTTGGTGTTGTTTTAAGATTATTTTAACAATTAATAGTAGAATAAGTACTTTTTTAAGGAAAATATTTTATAAATTTATTGAAATTCATATGGCATACCAAAGGTATTTGTAATTATATTCTGTGATTTAATTCTTTATTGAGTAAAAATTGAGTAGGGACAAGCAAAATTAAAACGTTTTCTACTTTACAAATCATTTGTCACGGCATGAGAAACTAATAAAAAAATATTGAATCTAATTTTAAATTTTTGATGAAGTTCACACGAAATATAACTTAAACTTATAAGCTAACATTATGAGTATCTGTGGAGTACTCCAATATATATCCCGTAGTGCACTTTCCTGTAGTGCACCTTACAGATCAGATCCGGATCGTTTATTTCAACAATTAATGGTTCAGAGATCTTTTACCAGTCAAAATTAATTATTAGCGGTAAAAGATAACAAATATATTTGAACCATTGATTGTCAAGATGGACAATCCGAATCCGTCCTGCAGGGTGCACTATAGGAGAGTGCACTACGGGATTTCCAATTCCGGAATAAAGGCGAATGAAAGCGAGTGGGAGAGAACTGGTAACTCAAAACAAAAATATTTAAAATGACGTGGATAAGCAGTTTTTTTTAATAAGAGACAACCAAATAAAGGGTGCATGTCGTAATCTCTTCCCACCACACATTAACTTAAGATAATACTTAATATAATTTGCGATAGATCTGATGTTTCGCCAATATGTGGTGGAGCACTGGATAACTTTTCGTGGTCCTTGGGCCTGGAAATTGTGCTTAGCAATGGTTTTTGAAATCGGTACCGGGATTTCGGTGGTGTTGGCCTCACGTGCTTGTTACATTACTGTACAAAGGAAAATTTCTGGGACCGATCACACCGTCCCACTTGCGGAATCCCAATTAAAGTCAAAAGAAAATTCAATATGGACTAAACCCTAAGTAGTTGATATCAATTGAGAGGTTTTGGACATGAGAACTTAGGACTTGTTCCATTTAAAAATACTTATTTCTCGTTTCATAGAGTATCATTCTCTCACAATATATCACTTTTAATTTAAAAAGTATTTATTTCTCCTAGTGAAACAAGGCCTAAAGATGAACCAATGCTGTCCCAGGCCTAAAATACTATTAAGGGGTTGTTCGGACAAATAAGCCACTTGGCTTATTTGTGGCTTATTTTTTGTCCTTATTCAAATTTTTTTCGTATTACTTGGTTTATTCGCATTTTTTTGGGGATTATTGCATTCTTATGACGAGAGGAATCTAAAAAGTAAAATTTTTTGATCAAAATCCAATTTTGACTTTTTGGCGGGAAAACCAATAAATCATTTTTGTGAGACTCAATTTTGGCGGGAAAACCTTTGGCTTTTTTAGCGGAACATCACCTAACAATAATCTATGTAATGATGACCCACACAATATACAATAAGATAGTCCAATTAGTACAAACACCGAGTGGGTCAAAAAAAAAATTTATTTTTTTTATCATGTGTACATTGTGTGGGCCATCAGATGGATCATTGCTATTAGCATTTTGGTTCCCGGCCTTGACCAATTTTGAAACTAGTAATGATCAATTTTGAAACTAGTAATGATCCGAGCACATATCCTTTCACACAGATCATGCACATGCATTTTTTTGGAGCCCATCTCAAGCCTCACACAAATTATCTGAGCCGCTCATATTTTTTAAAATATTTTTTTGAGAGTGCTTATAAAAAATCAGCTTCAACGGATATCAGTAAGGGCTATGATTTCTGAAAAAACCTTTATTGATATCTGTTGGAGCTGGATTTTTATATGCACTCACAAAATAATATCTTAACAAAGATGAGCGGTTCGGATCATCTTGTGAGACCCATTATGTGTCTAAAAAAATGTATGTGAATGATGTGTGCAAAAATCTTTGCAAGTAACACAACTTTTTTTGAAACCATGTGTCATTTTCCGTACTTTTATATTTTTTTGAAGGGACATCTTCGCTACTTTTTTTTGAATTTTTAATTTTTTGAATTTTTACTATTTTACTTATGTATTCGGACAGAAAAAAAAAAAAAAAGAAATTAAGTTCAATAAGCAAATAATGTATTTTTCAATTCTAGGACCATGATTCCTCAAGAGAATCTCTAAACACGATCTTGCGGTTGAAAAAGACTTGGCAGACCGATACACCAAAAAATTGATGGAGCAGACTTGATCTCCGATTAGTCCCATTACTTTAATTTTTATTGGTCATGTGGGTCCTGTGGTTATAAGCACGAAAGTCCTTTTTTTTTTTTTTTTTCTAAGGGGAAGCAGTCCTGTTTTGCTAAGGTTATTATTTTTTGAGTGTTTATTTTTCGTTGTACGAGACAATACATTACCTTAAATTCAAAAAATAACTACTTATTTGAAAAATAAGTACATATTTTAGGCGGAAGAAACGATAAGGCATTGGTTGGTGGAATACACCTCAAATCCTTTTACGAATAGAATTTGATGAATAACTTGAAGCCCTTTACTTTTTTTTGGAAATGGAAGTCCGTTTATGAATAGGATTTGATGAATATCTTAACCATTAATGTCAGTAATTGGAGTAGTGTCGTTTTGCTTTCTTCGAAAAGAAACTTTTAGAAAAAGAAGGTAATTTCAAGTTCAAAAATCACGTGTTTATGTAAATAATTTTCTTACCAATATGAATCTTGTTTGATAGATTTTATTGAGATCTTTTAAATGGTTCAAAAAAAATTATTATTTTTTTATTTTCATTATATTTGAGCTTCAAATTACCTACTTTTTAAAAAAGAAGCTTTAAAAAGAAATCGGAACGGAGCCGTACTTTATTTCAAAATTCTTACGTATTTTCTTTTTCATTTAAGTGCCCTTACGTTATAGGTTGTCTCTCAATAACTGTACGGTGGGGCCACGGGGTTGAATTATTCAAATAATGACATGCCTAATTGGTGCTACCCCCATACCCATTATCACTTTCCCAAAAAAAAAAAAAAAAAAACCACTATTCCACATCATTTTTTTTCCAATACTTCTATGTCAACGCTGCTACCCACACATATAAATTGGTACATATTTTACACATTTTTTGTGGGCCCAGCTTGGGTCCCACACAAATAATTCGAGTTGTTAATTAAATGGAAAACATTTTTTCAAGGGTCTTTGCAAAAAATCAGCTCAATCCGATACTTATAGATACTCAATCTAATCACCTAACTCTTCATTTTGATTTTCGGATAATGAATAATTAAATGATTAGATCGAGTATCTATAGATATCGAATTGAGCTAATTTTTTGCAGAGGGCCTTTGAAAAAATAATCTACATTTAATGAACGGTTCGAATCGTTTATGTAAGACCCGAGGTGAGTCCTACAAAAAATATGTGTATAATATGTACCTTATTTATATATGTGTGCTTAGACATTTCGCTTCTATGTATCCTGAAAGAGTACCCCGAAAATACAAATAAATGAGAAATCAATAATTGAGATTCATTTCAAAGTGAAGCTAGACCATATTGATTTCTCTATTTTCGGGTACCTGGCATTGCTCCTATCACCTGGGGGAGGGGTCCTATTCGTGTCGACAACATTTGATCCCAGCTCCCACAGGAAACTCGAGATTGGTCCTTTTTTAAATCTGGATAGCTCTCCTGCCACGTGCACCCCAAAAACAAACCCGTCCTCCAATCCAGACCGTCCGATCCGGCTTTGGATTAGGAACCCTGGCCCACGCCCCCCGTCACTGTTCGTCCGCGATTTCGACCCGTACCCTCAAATAAATTCCGGGGGGGACCTGATCCGACGGCTGAGATCTTGACAGGAACCGCACCTCTTTTCTTTTCTTTTTTCTCTCTCCACCCTCGTATTCCTGAGCTGTGCAAAACGTTAGATTGACTGACTCGTACTACGCTTGTCCCGAATATATCTTTCTTCGGTTTTAGTACTCCCAGTATATATATATATATATATATATACAGACTTTGTTATTATTATTATTACTGGGTTTTTATATTCCGGAACAGATTAGGAAAATCCCACATATTAAAGCCGACGACCCAGAAACAAAAACACCGACATAAACTTCCCCAAAACAACCCTCCAGCATTCTCCACGAAAAAACCCACCAACAAGATTCTTCCAAATTAAGCTTTCTTCCTTCCACCTGCACACCCTCCGATCTGGATCACCACCCCAAGGCTATATCAGTAATTTCACTTTTTCTTGTTCTTATTCTTATTCTTTTTTTTTTTTACTTTCAAGTGTTTGGATATGGTGATATTCCTGTGTTATACTTATGTGTCTGTCTGTCTGTCTGTCTGTCTGTGCTGATTGTATTATTATTTGTTTGTTTGTGTTTTTTTAGGAATTCTGAAAATCCGAGTGGGATGAAGGGGCACAGCAACGGGGTGATGAGGGGGATATCATCTCCGGACAGGGTGGGTGCGCAGGATAAGAGAGGCACAGCGCACCATAACACCACCGCCACCACTACTACCAATCATCATCATCTTCACAACCATATTAGTAGTCATACGAATAATATTAATAATAACAACGATGTTAATAATAATGGTGGTGGTGGTGGTGGGTCGGGGTCGTCGGAGACGGCGGCCCAGGATAGCAAGAAGGGAGGGTCTTCGTCGGGGAGTGATGCGATCCCGGCGGTGTGGCCGCCGAAATTTGTGATCGCGTTGACGAATAAGGAGAAGGAGGAGGATTTCATCGCCTTCAAAGGCTCCAAATTGCCTCAGAGACCCAAGAAGAGAGCCAAGTTCATTCAACGCACTGTCAATGTAAACCCTCTCTCTCTCTCTCTCTCTAGATTTTCATGCTCTTTTTAAAAAAAAAAATTTGAAATTTGAAAAAACACAGTCAAAGAAACATTTTCTACAATATTAATTTCGTCATTCCAAAAGTGAAAATTGATTTTGTAGAAAGGAAAAAGTAAAGAAATTAGTAATTATAAGTAGCGTAAAATTTGGAAGCAATATTTTTGTAATCAAAAGTCATTCTCATGATCAGTATTTTATGTGAAGTAAATGACTCCAACTTATAGTCATAACTGTACAATTTACCGTTAGTATATATATATATTACTACTCGTTAATTAGTGGATTGCTTTTTCATGTTTATTATTGAACTTTAGGAGATTTGAATAAATTTTTTTTTTTTTTTTTTTGGAACTTAGACTAAAATTGCGATATTCAACTCCGAAGAATTGGCTTGGGTTTAAGGTCACCTATGAATTTGCTCTATTTCAAGTTGAGGTTCGAAACCGTTCAAGTACTTTCAACTCGTTGAAGTTGGTTCATGCGAGACTTTATCCCCATTTCAAAACTACCTCCGGTAGTAGATTGTTAGATTAGTCACTACAAAATTAGTATAGTCTAGTCGGGGTGGGGTGTGTGTGCGTTAGTTATGGAAAAACAACAATTTTCGCGTTGCTTTTATTTATTTAGCTAGTGAAATTAAGGTTAAGATTTAGAAAAGAAACAAAACAAGGTGCATTTAATTGTACCACCGGAGACCCGAGATTGGTTCCCTAAGATGAGTCGCAAAAGGGTACAACAGGGCCGAATATTAGGTTAGAGAACGAGTTTCTCGTGACAAAGTGTTTTGTTCTTCACCTTTAAATGCACAAGATTTGATTTTACTACTTTTTATTTGGTGGGGTTTGGTTTGGTTATTTGCAATGCATTGCATAATTATTGGTGGGGCTTGTGATATTTATTGGCGTGCGGGTTTTTCTTCTTCAAACTTTAATTTCGGGCCCATTGGAAAGCCCGCGAAGGCGTGTACTAAAAGACAAAGTTTAGTGGGGGATGCGAACGTACACGTGTCAGTTGATGCTCTGATCTAATCTTCTTCAACGCCACTAGAGGAAACCAAGTTCCAAAAACTAGAAAAAAACTATTCTAGTTTTTTATCATACTAGAATGGTAAAATAGAGTTATGGAATTCATTAAGTCTAGGATCACCGCACTCATTCCACCGCTTCATGTGGGGTCTACTCCGGGCCTTAAAAATATACAGGTAAGATACCCATAAATTTAATTTTAATAGGGCTATAACCAGCTTAATCGCATATCAGTTAGGTATGTTTTCTGAATTCGTAGAAGCGAAACCTGGAGTGGACCCCGCATGAAGCGGTGGGATGGGCGCGGCGATCGTAGCAGCACTTCTGGAATAGAATTTTGACGGTCTCAACATATTGCGGGTTGCCTATAGTTGTCCGATTATCTTATTTTATTGGCAGAAATAAACGGTTCAAATCATTATAAAAAAAAAAAAACAACGTTGACGAATCCCATTCTTATTAGGTGACGTAAGGAGTGAGGGATTAAAATTCTTGGTTATGGGGGGAGATGTATCAAGATTAAAATAGACGGTGTTCACTAAAGTGTAAACCCAGGTATACGGTATATGTAAAAACAATTGTATCTTTTTCTATCCTTATTAATAATTTGGATTGGACGGACAGTCCGTAGCTGGATCGTCTGTTGCTGCAATCAAATGATGTCATCATGTCAACATATGGTTCAGAATTGAAATATCCCGTCCATTCCAAAACTTGGACCAGAGAAAAAAATCGGAACCCCCTATTACGCTGCTCTGATGTTATTGAATTGGTCCGACTTTTGCTGCCAATACGGGTTTGAAATATGGTAGTATTCAAGAAATAATTTAACCAATAAAATTATTTCGTTTCATTTGAATTTGAATTTTTATTATTGTTGGAATTTTTCTGTGATTGAAGAACCTGATAATTTATGGGTTTTTTTGTTTTTCAACTTCTAGTAAATTATAGTATATATTTTTTCCATGTTTGATACAGTTGGTATGCCCTGGGGCGTGGCTATGTGATCTGACCCTAGAGCGGTACGAGGTCCGGGAGAAAAAGATCTCGAAGAAGGTACACCTTTACACGGGATTTTTGTTTTACGCTTTGTTTTTTGCGAAAATGTTTTCCACCAAATGTTTTACATCTCTTTCGTGTGTTTTGGCATGGCCAAATGTTGGGAGTCAAATCCAAAATATTTGGCGTGGTCAACAAAAATGCTTTGGTTTTCATGAAAATGTTCACACTTTTAAAGCTGAAAAACGTTTTCCCAATTGTCACTACTATGGGACCACAACCGTCGTTTCCCTAGTCACTGCTACCATGATTTTCAAGATTACAACCAAACGCACGAAATCGTCTCCTGTTGTCTTTTTTTCTTCACAGAAAGCGTTTTTTCTCATGTATTTTGGTGCCGTGCAGAGACCAAGAGGGCTAAAGGCGATGGGTAACATGGAGTCGGATTCAGAATAGATGAAACGAACTATGAGTGGGACAACAATGGAAGTTTTGCCGGAAGAGAAAGGTGATCACATGAGGAAGAAGATGAAATTCTGCTGCCTGCCTGCCTGCATGTGTTCTTTAACTGTGTGAGATGTGGTAGTATTATTATTATTATTTTACTAAGTACTGATTGCTTGTATCGTCACCTTTCATCTCGAGAGAAAATGAATCAGAGAAATAGTTCAGCCATTTTAATTATTATGGCTCAAAGTTAGAAACAAACATTTGTTTCGTCACTGGTAGAAATATTTGCAATGTCATCAACAGTACTGCACGCGTCGGATGATCGAGAAGCTTAATAGGAAAAGAAAAAAGGGCGAAAATTAAAGACTGATTCGACGAGATATGCCTTGCCTTGCATTAATCTAGACAAAGGATATATGCTAATGCTATGGTGGTGAATCTTATGGACCTTGTCAAGAAACAATTATTGACTCCTCTCAATGAAAAACCTATCAGTGAGTTTCCGAAGTACCCAAAAAAGAGAGCGAAAACTATCAGCGGCGTTGTTACAAGTTTACACAATCGTTAACTTCCAAGGCACAAACATGTAGGAGTAATTATTATATACAAAATGGGAAAAAAAGCGCATCAACATATGCGCACAGATGTCGGGGTACGTAGCATTGCTCTTTCTTCTTTTCTGCATTGTGCTGGACAGCTGAAGCGATGAAACATAGGTTTTGAACAACAGTTTCTTTGCATACAATAATATTTAATCTCATCTAAAATTTTAGTTGCATATTTTCCCATTTGAAAAGGAAACTTCGGGGCCTACCTGTCATGCTTTCAACAACCTTTATGGAGTCTCCTCTAATTCCACTGTGATAAGTTGTCTTCTCCAGTTGGAAGACTTCATAAATGAATGACAAGGCTTGTTATAATTCCATGAAACTTTCATTGTGAGGTAGGAAATTAAGTTTGACTCAAAGTGAGCCAATTAGAGGCCTCTCCTCTCAATATGCCTACTTATTTCTCATTCCATCAGTTTTGTTTGGTAAACGATTTTGGCACTCTATTTTTTGATAATCACACTCCAATATTTGTTTTTAGGCGTTAAAAATACACATAACATGATCAGTAAAAGACAAATTTTGGAGTGCCAAAATTATTTCCCTTTTTGTTTTGGCCATTGTGTAGATACGGGGTTGCACTAATTGGATATACGAAAATCGCTACATCTCTCTTTCTATCTTGACAGATGGCATAAATTCAAGTCACTAAGAGAGGGAGCTGCTGCATCCCGCTTTGTCTCTTGGTGAGCCCCGTTGCAAAATCGAATTGACAAATAGCTCCAATAGGTGAAGCCACCACATTCCGCTTTCTCCCCTAAAAAGCACCATAACAAAATGACAAATTTATGGGAATGTTGGGCAATGGGGCATCCCTCTTTCACCCTAAGTGTCGAAGAATGAGGAGTAATCCGTAACTTATTCATACTTGTATAATATGTAAATTGACATTCTTGTGAATTCGCTTTATATGTCTACTCATCCCTACCATCTTCCGTAAAGCAACACTCAGTAAAAATACAGTACTCAACTTGTGGGAAAAAAACTTAATGTCTAAATGGGTCATGTTCGTGTCCAATAAAGGAGAGAAAATTACAAATCTGTTGGAAATATATGCAGAGGGGGGGGGGGGGGGGGGGGG
>JAOTQK010000003.1:6991284-7002721 GCA_025642025.1 Rhododendron ferrugineum
ACCTAATGTTTATGCAACTTTTAATCAATATTATTCAGACTTTGTCTCTTTCTCTCGTGGACTCGAGTTTATCATTCGTTCGATTAGTACGCAACTAATCCCTTTGTTAATTCCGCTGCGTCACTTACAGAATCACAGATTATATATAATAGCTTCTTCACAAGGCTGTTTTTTCAGCAACCACCAGAAATCATTTTCTCAACCATTTTTCACTAGCTTCGAGTTGGTCTTTGCATATATAATGCATCTCCCACATAGGTAGTGTCGTCCACTAAATTTTGTAGTATAAAAATACATCTTCCTAGCTTCATGTTTAGACACACCAAGAGCAATCTTCTCTTCATCTCCTACAAAGCCCTACCCATCTTCGCCTCCTCGTTTGTTTTCTCATTCTGAATTCTTCGTAGAGTTCCGTTGTTCAAGAGGGATAACAAACACAACTTAGTTTGGCCATACAGTTCCAGTGGGGTGCCACTAACATTTTATTTTGGGAGACAGTCGCCGACAAAAACCTCGTGCATCTCGGTGAGGCAGCGATTTTTTTTTTAATGACACTACTGTGGGATACGCGGGCCTCTGTTTGTTTATCCCGATTCTATTTTATGGAGTAATTCTGGTTTGATATTTCACTTTTTTCGCCTTACGTTAAATTAATAATTTCAAATTGCTTTTGTTCGCTGACAGTTAAAGTTATTTTCACAAACCGTACCAATTAGTCTAATATATTCTCTTTTCGTTCGCGTTTATATACTTGAACATTGTTAATTCCAGGGGCATGAGTTTTCGGAGACTTTTTTTTTTTAATTTAGTGCCCATCTATTTAGTTTTGAAATACTAAATAAATTAGTTTGTCGGTTCAATTTCGGTTTAAAGTATTCTTCGATCCATTGAACATAACCAATCCACTGGTTCCTTCACATTAATTATTTGATGACATCTATTGTGTATTTGTTAGTTTTTTTTTTATTTATAATAACGCATTTGCCGGGTCAGCTAATTATGAGTCAGGAGGCAAATGAAGTTGACCTCTTAGAAATTGAAAATTGCTGCAGAGTTGACCTTATTTCGCAGTTCATACTGGGTAGGCCGTTTGTTTGAGTGGCCTCTTCAAAAAAAAAAAAGAAAAAAAAGAAGAGGTTGAAAGTTTAATGATAACGAAAGAAAATTACTACCACTTAGGTGGTATTCCAGTTTACCTCCTTAAAAAATAAGTACTTATTCGTAATTTTCAAGCTTAAAAATAATAGGCTTACTGAAATAAAAAATATATACAATATGGATTTTGTTTCAAACCCTGCAAAAAAAATTAAAAAATTATTTTTGTAAACCCTTATTTTTAAACTTAAAAATAAATCCTTATTTTTTAAGTACTTATTTGAGAGAGTAGAACAGAGCCTTAGGTTAATGGAATCTTACTGTACATACATCTTGGATTACGTTGACAAAGAAATTGCAAAACAATCTCAAAATGTTTTATGGTGAAATTCCACAAAACCCCCCCTCACCTATGCCTATTTTTCATGGAGACCCCATAATGTTTAAAACCACCCAAATAGACACCCACTTATTTGAAATGAAAAAATGACTTACTCCGTTAACGGAATGAAAGAAATGAAAACTCTACCCCTTAAAAATTGCTCACACTGACCCTCTCATTCATAAAAATCATCCACAATACACTTCTTTTGTCTTTTTATATGCTCTCTCCCCTCTTACCTTCTAATTGGCAAAAACCAGTCAAAACATCACGCCTCTTATCTTCCTTCCTCTTGCCGACGACTAGCACTTATGTCTAGTTTCTTCTCGCCATCGACCACAATCACACAATGGAAGCCAAGGTGAATTAGGCCATTTCCTTGCTAGTGGTGGCCCCGCTGCTTTTCCTCTCTTGCTGTTGGAAAACAACATTCATCACAAAAATCAAAATCAGTTGCCAAAAGTTAGGTCTGTCTCCAATCTTTCCCCGCCCATACCCCCAATGATTGGGGATTACATGAGTTCTATTGTTGTTGTGAGTTTTTCTTTAACATAGTTGAATTGATTCACTTCAATTGACCATCATTTCTCATCGATTTTGAATGCCTGAACTTGAACCTCTTCATCAATAGTCCATCTTCATCACCTACTCACACAACCATCAAACCCCAAGTTCAAAACTTAAACCAAACACAAACCCCTCTTCCAAACACCACAGACCAATCCCAATCACAAAACTAAGAAAACCTCGAAGAAGATTGCGATGCCTACCTCGGCAAAAACCTTCAAAAGCTAGAATTGTTTCTCTCTGTAATACCCCGTTTATTAAAAGAATGACTTTTATACAAGTTAATTAGTGAAATATGTTTTGTTTAAGTGACCCAGTAACTTGTTTGTTGTCTTGTAGTGTTGTAAAGTATTTTGGCATAAATAGAAAAAGGAAAGATAAAGATGGAGTAAATAAGTAATTTGTAAGCTAGTAGGCTTTTGGACTTGGCTAGTGTTAACGTGTAAGCATGGGAGAATTTAAGCATCTTAGTTGTAGGAATTTGGTGGATTATGCATGCATGGGTTTCCGGTGACTTTTGGCCTTTGGCATGATATGCCGTTATATATATAGGAAAAAGGTTAAACTTATTTGATAAATTAAGAGAACAGTGAGTAATTCTGAGAGGGAACCGAGAGAATAAATGATCAGTGAATGAATCCAACGTTGTTATGGGATCCGAGTGAGGGTAAGTGTGAGATACATATTTCTTGTACAATATTAATGTTGGGTTCTTGTTGGTTGTGTTATGTGCGGTGACTGTATGTCGTGGAACTGTTTGGTATGTGACGGGGTGACTAGGCTAATAAGCTATGCCAAAAGACAAGTTAGCCAATGGGCTGTGGTGAGGCTAGTGAGGTGGTACGTCACTCGTCATATACTGAGGAGAACTGGATATTGGTTCCTTTTATGTGGAAGGTGTTATAATCGTGGTTGGTGTTAATACGTGGTGGTTGATGTTGTGCAATTAATTTAGTGTTGATATTGTACACATTATTATGTCTCACATACTCCTGGGGTCCTTTGGACTCTAGCTTGCATGTTGGTTAGTGGGTCAGGTGCCGGTGGTGCAAGCTTGTCTGAGTTGCTGCGAGAGTGGGTGGTTGTTTATTTACTTTAAGAGATAGTAGTAAATTATATAGTTTTTGGAATAAAAGACGGGTTGTGGTCTTTTTAATATCATGGTGCTTGAGGATCCGGGTTGTTACATTCTCTCTTCCGGGTTTCAACAAAACCTTGCCCTTGAGCTTAGGCGGATTGCGTTTCTCTTGATCGGCATCGCTCTTTCGCTGGTTGTGCTCGAGTTATTGGATTGTTCTGATTGTGAGAATGTGAAGTCAAAACACCACAGACATCACTTCAACTTTTTTCCCGATGGAGTTGAATTAGATTCACTTCAGTTAAAGTTCTAATTATGTTGTGTGAGATAGGCCATTGTGCAACTGTGGTCGGCGGCAAGAAGGAACATGACATAATTGGCCGCCATCAGTGAGAGGAAGGAAGAGATCGAAGAGGCGTGGCGTTTTAACCCATATATGATGGTGGTGGTTGTTGTTGTTGCCACCTTATTTTCATTTTCTATTTCTTAGATTGTAAAAAGAACTCAAAAATGGGAAAAAAAAATGCTAGCACCACAAATACATACACAAGAAGCGTTCAGTGGTGTTTCCACTAACAATCATTCTACAACCACAAACACTTACATAAATTCACTCGCATTCACAGACACAAGATGCGTTCAGTGGTCATTCTTTTCCTATACAAATATTAATTGTTTATTTTAACGGAAATAACTTGTTTAAAGTACTTAGGCCTCGTTTGATAACAGTGACAGATGGTTGAGATTCGTAAGGAGATGGAATTATGATTGAGATTGGTAATGAAAAGAGATTGGTAAGGAGATGAGATTGGTGATGAGTATGTTTGTTTGAGATGAGATTAGATGATGAGATTATTAATATCGTATTTGTTTCACATGGGATGAGATTGGATTGGTAGTTTAATTTCCTTTTGTGCCCCTCCCCTCAAAAAATAAAACAACACACGCACACTGAAAAATGCTTAAAAAAATTACAATACCCACAGGAAAAAACCCAGCACACACTACCCCACCCCACACACACAGAGGAAAAGTTTTAGCAGTGGCGGGTTGTAGGTATTTTGGTCATTAGATGGTTTAAGCAAGGCTATCTTTGTCTTTTCGCATTGGAGGAGTGTGGACTGGATTACCAATACCATGTCCAAGAGAGAATTCTCAATACCCCAAATGACCGGACTGCTAGTCCCTTGGACTTCCCAATCCTAACCTCAAATGTGCAAACAAACAAGGTATTGTGAGACCTATGAGATTCATACTCCCAACCCAACCCACAAGCTGGTTATCAAACGGGTCCTTAAAACTATAGACACTTTTTAGGGTATGCCCACAGTCCCATACCCTCATCACCACCTTATAGACTAGCTTGCTGCCCCTTAGGACAAGGCGGCTGGCATGGTGGGCTGTGACTTGAAATGGTCCTCCTTTTTTTTTTTATCGGTAAAAAAGATTTTATAAATCTTTGAAAAAAATTATAAAGATTTAACGAATCACGGACACACGAGCACAACGCTACCCTGTTAGCAATTTTTGTTGGTGGGCCTACATAGATCATAAAATTAAACATTATATGTTGTCGAATAAGGCTTGAGTGATGTCGGTGTTACCCATTAAGTTGTGATCGTTCAATTAATATGACCCGGGTAATGGACACGTCTCTATTAGCACATATTTGGGTCAAGTTGTGCGTTAAGTGGTGCGGGCTAACAATATATATGTAGAGACCAATTAAAGGGCCCAATATGGTCTCATCTATTATGATGGGCTATGATGGAACCAGGGCTTATAAATATGTGGTCAAGTTTTCCACTCCAATCCCTAGCCTCTTTTCTCATATTATCTCATCGTGTTTGAGACTAAGGTCAAGATCAAGAGAAAAGTTTTGGAAGCGGAAGACGAATAACCACACATAAGGTTTTCATCCTCCATGGCGACAGGTACGCATCCGGTATTATTTTCTTCAATAGTTTGACATGAGATCTTGGGTTTAGGGTTTTCTTACGAAATCCTACAAGTACAAAATCCTACATACCCGAGAACCAAACTCAAATGGAAGGCAAGACACCAACCAAAAGTACCACAACCAAACCCAAACGGTCCTGTTTCTTGCATGAGAAGTGCACGCCAATTGCCCACTTCAGTCTTCGCTTGGGCGCTGGAAAATGATCAATTAAACATCTATATATATAACGAAAACACTCCACTTCACTATTTATTTATATACATATATACAACGGGACTCTTTAGACAAAATTTTTAGTCTTTTTGATCGAGTATTTTGAGCTTTCTCTAAATTTTTACTTCATTTAGGTCAATTTTTTTGTAATTAATCGTTCGTCTCAATGAGAGAAACTGTAAAAGTATAAAAATACATACCAAGGTTCAAAAGAGTTCATCAAAACCCAAAAAAGTTCGGAAAAGACAAAAAAGACAATCTTTTAGTGTCTAAGCATTTTCTTATGTGAAGTTGGTGTATATTTTTTATGTTTTTTTTTATTCTTCTCTTTGAGATGAACAATGTGACTTAAATATTATGACAACAAATCTAAAAAATGTGATTACATGTTGTAGACTTTTCATGGGAAAGTCTACAATGGTATCCTTAAAAATGTGTACCATGTAGACCTATGCCGAACGGATGCAAAGCGGTTAATTCGGTCGTTCATCTCGGTACGGATGGCTTGAATTGAAGCTGAACGCATACAAATTTGAACCGTTCATTGCTCGACTTATAAAATCCAAACCGTCGATTGTCGAGATAAGCGGCCGATCCGGATGCTCTGCACCGCTCTACATGGAGATGGCAAAGGTGGCGGGGAAGGATCCAGTCCAGTTAGTTCGGACCAGTTTGGTTCATTTGTTTGCATCCGAGCCGTCAGATTTGTTTGGATTTATTTTTATTGTAAAATACCCAAAACACCCAGAACAAATCTGAGCCGTCCAAAACACTTTTAGACGGTTTAGATGTAAATAATGGACCAAACTGGTCCGAACTAACTGGACTGGATCCAACCCCAAGGTGACAGCTTCAGTGACGTAAGTCAGAAAGTACATAAATTTGTCTTGAGGGCCTTGGATTTTGTGAGCTGAGGTTTGACTTCTAGCTAGCAAGATGGAAACAGGGGTGTATTTAATGGCCGACATTTTTAAGCGTAACTCGTGATCGGTCTGACGAAAAGAAAGGCCTAAAAGGCTCCGTATTTTTAAGCGTTACTCTCGTGATCGGTCTGACGAAAAGAAAAGCCTAAGGCTCCGTTTGATAACAGTAATAGATGAATGAGATTCGTAAGGTGATGTAATTAGGATTGAGATTGGTAATGAGAAGGGATTGTTAATGAGAAGAGATTGATAATGAATATGTTTGTTTGGGATGAGATTAGATGATGAGATTATTAATATCATGTTTGTTTGAGATGAGATTAGATGATGAGATTTGATTGATAGAAGAAATTAGTAATGAAAAGGGATTGTTAATGAGTAAGGGTTGAAATTGGACTACGAATACCAAGTCCCAGGGGATATTGCTAATACCCCATATGAACCGGATTATTAATCCCATGGGACAACTAATCCGGACCAATTTTGAAAACCAAACAAGATATTACTAATACCATCACCTTAGCAATCCAATCACAACCTCCAATCCGTTTATCAAACGGGGCCTAAGAACATCCACATCTCTATCAACAAAAGTTAACTAAAGTAGAGAGCCAAACCCACCAAAAGCCCCTTCAAGCGTCTCCTTTGCTTGGCTTCAAGTTAACATTGCTACAGTTCCTCTTCTTCTTCCACGAGGAACTGTTCAAAGGTTAAACATTTATTTAATGTTTTCATTTCAAACTTTGTTCAAATCTTGAGAGTAAACTATATTTTTAATGGGATAATTTTAATATAGAGAGTCTGATGTAGTAGACATTTTAAAAATGAGTAGCTAAAGTAATAAAGTGGATTTTTAAAGTGTAATTTGGTCCAAAATCTAAAGAGTTTGATGCGGATGCTCTAAGAGAGTGGAAATTAAGGCCCATTGGGAGAATGGGTGGAAATGGAGGGTCTGTTCGTTTGGAAGACTCAAAATTCGTCTTCAATAAATTTTCTTTATTCTCCACTCATTACTGGGTCGAAGTGACTCAAATTTCTAAAGTCTGTGAAAACTTTATATCACGTGTGGCCTCTTTCGGGTCCTATCATCGTGAATTGTAAAATTTTAAAATGTGGGGTGGAATAGACCCCGCTCTGATACCATATATATATATATATATACTAGCGGATGCCCGTGCCTGAAGGCACGGCTTGAAATCGATGGTCGAAAAACTATTCATTTTCATCCCTCTAACCTCTTTAACACAAAGGCAGAAAAAACTCAACAATGTGAAAAATTTATATCCAACTCAGAACCAATTAACAATGAGTAGAAAAGTCTCAAATGTTATTAAGTGATCACTCATTCCACTCCCAAGTAATATGGGATTCCATTTCCTTAACAAAATCTTCTTATAGATAATATCAATGCATGTCAATATGCATATCAATGTACAAAGATCCGAACATAAATGTGTTTGGAACCGTCTAATATTTATCCGACTCCATATTACCATGTGAGATCTACGTGCTCTGATGGATCCAATGTGTACATTTTGTCTATATCCCGGGCATTGATTACTTCCCTTTTTTTTTTTTAGTAATAAAAAAAATGTACAAAATCTAACTGTAACTTTCAAAATGCGATTACACTTAGGAGTACTGGCCTTGTTCGTTTGACTACTTAACTTTGTTTTAACTTTGTTTTCCAATCATTACCCTATATCTCTCTTCAATCATTACCCTATTTCTTCAATTATTAACTTCATTTCTCTCTCTATCTCTCTCCAATCATTACCCCTCTCTTCAATCATTACCCTATTTCTCTCTCCACCCACTACCAAATACTATTTTCTTTTCAAAATAAATTCAAGGAATAGATAGTACGGAAATGATTCCAACACATTCTGATCACAAAGGTCCCCTTTCTACTAACAAAAACATTAAAAATTTAATGCATTTTACTATCTCATTTTTATCAACTAAAAAATTTCAGTATTTTACCATATCGTTTCCACTAACAAAAAAGTTGTTAACAAAAACTTTTTTTTGCTACAATAACTCTATTCACAAATCCATCAGCAACTTATTCACTACTGGAAACAACTTGACATTTCTTAACAACTTATTCACGACCGGAAACACATAATAGCTTCTCAATCACAAATAAAAATCTTCAAAATTTTCACTACTGAAAACACGCATCTCCAAAGTTATCAATAATCAGATCAACAAGAACTTTTAACGGATCAGCTGCACAGGACGGATCCGATATTGGCCGCAGTACTGCACAATTATGCTTTATTTGGATGGGTTTTTGAGAATTTTTTAGTTTGGTTTTTGGGGTAATGAATGAAGAGAAAAATTAGGATAATAATTGGAGATAGAGATAATAAGTGGAGAGAGAAATGATAATAACGATTGGAGATATATGTAATGAAAATAATGATTAAAAGTATGAATAATGAGTATATTTTAAGTTGAATTCTATTTTTTTTTTCAAATTACCATCCAAACAAGGCATTATTCTCCCGGATCATGCAAAAGTATTGCCCTTCCAGGCGGAAATGGACTTTGACCAATACAGTATTTGGTTTTTCCCCATTCAAAGAAACCAATGGAAAAAACCTGTCGGCTAGTAGTCCCATATATTTCCAGGATCATGACAACAAGTTCTTTTTATTTTATTTTTTATCCGGATCATGACAAGAAGTTGGATGGGGATTCAACTGGATGACAAATTCAATCCAGGACTCCGGAGTTAATTGAGGTGCGCAAGTTGGTTCGGACATCTGATTATTATTTTTAATCTTGATCATGACAACAAGTTGGACAGGACTCTGGAGCTAGTTGAGTTACGCAAGCTGCCCCAAACATTTGGTTATTATTTTTAGGGGGAAAAAATTGAAATGGTCATAGTTTAATATTTGTGTCAACTTGGTCCATGGAGTTTGAATTGACTCGATTTACACTATGTAGTTTCCATTTTGTTTCAACTTTGTCCAATTACTAACTGTCGTTAGCCTCTGTTAACCCCAGACACAAATGAGTTCCTTTTCTAGTAAATTACCGAACCATTTCTTCTCTAACCTCGTTGACCTAAAACATTTTCCTAAAAAGCAAAACGGAGTCAAACTTTTCTAAAAATCGGATTCTCTAGCCCGTGTTCTTTTTTCTAAAATAATTGAACTATTCTTCCGATATTCAAGAGGTGACCAGACACACCTAAACTCAATACCGGGCGGAGACTTTAAGTTTTTTTCTAAACCCCTTTTGTGACCCGAATCACATCCGGACCTGATTCCCCTTTACCCGGAGATATGTAGGCAACTTGATGAAACCTCGGTTCCTTTTTAAAATAAAACCCACTTCATTTTCTAAAATTCAAACATTTTTCAAAAATATCCGAACTCCTTTTATAGAACACAAAACTCCTCATTTTTTCTTTCTTTTCAAGAACCATGTTGCAATCCATAGGAATTGGATCACTTATCCAGGCCCTAATCCCTCTCGCTCCTTCCCCCTGAAGGCGAACGAGATACGTTTCGGTCGAAGGTAAAATCCCAGGCGCGACAAATGGAGAATGGAAGCCGTAAAAAAAATGGAGAATAGAACAATGAGGCTATATGTTTTGGTTCAAAGGTATATTAGGGCAAGAGGAAAATGACAGATTACTGCTTTAACCCTAGAAAATGGGCCCATTCCTGTCTGGGGTTAACAGAATCTAACGGCAGTTAGTAATTGGATAAAGTTGGAACAAAATAAAAACTACAAAATATAAATCGAGCCAATTCAAACTACAGGGTCCAAGTTAACATAAATACTAAACTACAGGCACCATTTCGATTTTTTTCCCTTATTTTTAATCCAGATCATGACAACAAGTTGGATGGGGGTTCAAGTGGTTGACAAATTCAATTCAATACATAGGTGGTGTTGAATTTGTCTACTTTAGAAGGCGTCTCTTCCTGTCACTTTCCCCATCCCCATGCAAATAAGGCACCCCGAAAAAACAATATAGGATTATATAGGGTAAACGGGGAGCATGTGCCTCCGTAGTCCTTTGTCTTATATCACACTCATCCACACCGCTAAATATTTTGGCAAAATTCCATGCCATTTCGTAAAAATGGCAAATTGAATGCCACCCAAATTTTTTGATTGTTTTGTCATCCCTGTTTTTTCGTTTTTAGTAATTTGTTTATTTATTTTTTACTTTTTGAATGCCCATAATGTACCTCTATTCAAAAAATAAAAAGAGTTTGTTAAAATGTTAAAAAAATTTACTAAAGACAAAAAAAACACAAACCTATAGAACTTTTTTATCTCACAAAAAAAACTCAAAACTGCAAATCAAACACAATGAATGCCCCTCTCAAATTTGACGAACGTCAATTCCTTGTACACTGGGATACGTAGGAATAGATTTTCAGAGAGTCATCTCCTCTAGAGAGAGAAAATAGATTTTCAGAGAGAGGGAGAGAACATCTCCCTCAGAGAAGATGGAATTACGTTTGACTTGATTCCCTATATACCGGGATACGTAGGCAGCCCTGATGAATCGGGCTCGGTCACATTTCATGCCTCCTCCTTGACCCCTCCTAGATCACTCATCTCTTCACATTCCTAATCATCAACTAATTGCACCTCTCCAATTCGTAGTACACGTCAGCTATACTCACGAAAACTTACAAACCTACGGTTTCCATTTGTGATTAAAAGAGAGAGAGAGAAATGAAAACGGCAATGGCAAAATGAAACGCATAGGTGCAACACCTTGTCATTTTTTTGACAAAATAACACTATTCATTCCTCAAAAATGAGAATGACAATGGTAAAATGACATTCATAGGTTCTCTTTCATACCATCTTATATATATTAAGTGATAACTTAGTTGTCTAGACCGGCTTACGTGTACTTGACTAATTCTGAAAGACCAATCCCACTGTTCACTTATGGGGTCTCAAATGAGTTGATAGCACTTGAGAGGTTTCGAATATAAAACCTTAGAAGGAAATAAACTCCTTAGTTGCAGGCCTTGACCTCTGGGCCAACCTTGGGCTGGGGTTACCATCTCAATATATATCTAAACCTTCCCTTGTTAATTTGGAAAGACCAAGAAAAATAGAGAGCGATTTAAGTTCATCCCCTTGTCCCCCTGCTCTTTTGCCATGGATTCACAATTGAAAGAACCCCATGTACTCATCTTCCCTTTCATGGCTCAAGGCCACACCCTTCC
>JAOTQK010000003.1:7051257-7062820 GCA_025642025.1 Rhododendron ferrugineum
GGAGGGAAGTTGGAGGGGATTGGTGAGAAGACGAAGGCGGTGATGTTTTTCTGGTAGAAGAAACCAACGACCGGAGGAGAGGGTTTGACGGTGGCGTCGGTCGTCGGGTTCCGTTCTCTTTTCCCCCATCGTCAATTCTTTTCGACTAATAAAATGGTGGCTACTGAAGAACATTTCCTTGGAGCGAGTTCTTATTAATACGAGTGGGGCTCCGGTGGGCTGGTTCGGAAAGTCTATGAGTACATATGTTCATGTACATACGTCTTTAGGGCCCGTTTCGGGTCCCAAATAAATGATCGGAACTGCTCATTTTGTTTCAAATACTTTGTTAACAGTCCTTGCAAAAAATAAGCTCAATCCAATATCGATAAGAACGTTTACTAAACTTCCAACTTTGCTTTAGAATTCAAGCTTGAATTCTGGGACAAAATTGGACGTTTCGTACACACCCTAATTGATACCGGATTGAGCTTATTTTTTGAAAGGTCCATAAAAAAAATATTTTAAACAAAATGAGTGGCTCCGATCCTTTTTTGGGGACCCGAAACAAGCCTAAAAGGAATATGTACTCGCTAGTATAGATATGAAATCTGTACCAGTAGCACCTCTCGAGTTGGTTTGTGTTGACTGTTGTTGGTTTGTGTTGACTGTTGAACACGCATTCACACAATCTAAGTACACACCCACAATTACAAGAGGAGAGGTGCTATTCACACAGACAAAGGGTGCACAGATCGTGCACAGATCTCGATGTGGGGCTCAGTATGGGTCTCATACAAATAATTTGATCCGTTCATTAAATTTGAAACATTTTTTCAATAGCCCCCGCAAAAAAATCAGCTTAATCCAATGCCTAAAAGTACTCGATATAATCATCTAACTTTTCATTCAACTTTGAACCTCAATGAAAATTTATATGATTAGATCGAGTACTTATAGGTATCGGATTGAACTGATTTTTCACGAGAGCCTTTGAAAAAATGTTTTAAATTTAATGAACGGCTTGAATTTTTTGTGTGGGACCCGTAATGAGCCCCACATCAGAATCTGTGTACTATCTGTGCACCCTTTATCTGTGTCGACAGACTTACGCTTACAAGAGTATGAGCTCCACGCATACTATGCACATCCAGTGCAGGACCAACCAGGGGTAAGCCTTGTAAATCGGCGGGCTTGGCCAACCAGAAGACAAAAATATCAGTAAAATAAATATAAATTCGACAAAAAAATCAGAAGTATGTATAATTTCCATCCAAAAAAAGTAGAATGTTTCTTCTTGAATATAAACAACCCCATCCTATTTATGAAGATGAGTTATTTCAAAATTTTAGACATTTGAAACCAATATTGTCAAGAAAAATAACGAAATCGATTGACAACCTTGATTTTATAAACTTAGAATGAATAGCTGCTGCACGGAGAACAGGTTATTAGAAATATGGTATGTGTTGTTTTATTGAATTTGTTAACTATATCGGTCACAATTGCTTCGGCGGAGAGGAGCTTTTCAAATTTGAAGTTAATAAAAACTTATTTTAGGACTACCATGTCAATTGAATTGGCCACGAGCTTAATTGACAATGAGTATTTGGATGAGTTAAAGCACAATGATTTAATTGAAAAACTTGTTTCAAAAAATGCAAAGAGAAATTAGGGCTCCAATGGGGATAGTCCAATGGAGGAATGGATAGTCATTTTCCATCCTTGATGAAATTAGGGCTCCAATGGGGATCCGGTTGCGTTCTTGTAAATTTATAAGTTGAGACTTATTTCCGTATTTTCTGTTACTTTTCATAACTTTTTGTTTAACTTTTCATCGTAATTTTGGGGTTAATCGTTCGTCTCGACAAGACAAATAGGAAAACGAAAAATATAGACCGATGTTTAAAAAATTCAAATAATAAGGCACTTTAGACAAATAAGACATCTATTTAATTGATTCTTTTTTTCATCTTTACTTCTTTTTTGCTTTCGGTCACAAATTTATACTTTTTAGACTCCTCTTGTCAAGACGAATGATTAATTCAAAAAATATGACACAAATTTAACAAAAAGACAAATAAAACACACAAAACAAAGAAAATAATTAAGTTTATAATAACAAGCCAGAAATGAGGGTGAAAAATGCATGTGATGGATCAATTATTATTCAACCACAAACACTTTACACACACACTCTCACATCTTTTGATGAGTCCTACACACACTAGAGGTGTAGTGTGTGTGGCCCAAATATGAGTGTGAGTGGATTTGTGTAATTGTTTGTGGTCGTAGAATGCTTGTTTGATGGATATATTCATCCCCAAATGATTAGAGTTGTAATTGTCACATTTATCAACCCAACCTCTTTTTTTTTTTTTTTATCCGCATCATCAACCCAACTGATTCTACCAAAAAATGGACAATGGGGGAGTTACCTGAAATCGCTGGAAAGTTGGCCGAAATCTGCAACATCTCGTCGGATTCTACAAATTTGATGCCGGAGCCAGAATCCAGCAAGTGTGGGATTGAAAGTTGAAACCGATGTGGTTAATTTTAGGGAGATTTAGTGATAAGTCCACTATAGACATTTCATAAGCCCACAAGTCCACCTAATAGTTTTGTAAAGTCGCAAGTCTATACAACCTAAACCCTATGGTACCCTATGAAAGTGCATAAAATCCTAAATTCTATGAAAGTGCCTAAACCACTAAAACCCTATAATAGGAAAATGCACTCTAAAATTCTAAAAAAATGTCTAAACCCTAGGGTACCCTACGCTTATCCTAGCGTAGGGTACCCTACGCTAGGGTAATATACCCTACCCTAAGGTACCATTCCCTATAATAAAAAAGTGCACCCTAAAATCTTATAAAAGTACCTAAACCCTAGGGTACCCTACTCTACTCTAGGGTACCGTAAAATAGATTTGAGACCTTACAAAATTAATATGTGGACTTGTGAGCTTATAAAGTTCACATAATAAATCTAAAACTAATTTTCTATTAATTTTAATGGGTTCTGGATTATGCTTGTGCATCAAAGCGTAATGTAATAATTTTTTGAGTATCCTCCTCATATATATATATATATATATATATATATATATTTATATATATGTATATAAATACGGGGCGGTTCCGGGGACAACTAATTAGATACCTAAAAAAATACCCCAAATCTCAATCTCATAGTTCCTGATCAAACTTTTATGATCCGAACCGTTCAATATGTGCAGAATGTGATTTTAAGGGTGTCCGCGAGAAATTAGCAAAAAATATGACCGGGAAGTGCTTGTTTTGAGCAGTTTTTAATTGAACCGTTTATCAAATCTAAGGTAAAAACTGCTCAGATCAAGCCTTTTTCGATCTTTTTTTTTTTCTTAATTTCTCGTGGGTACCCTTAAAATCATGTTCTAATCATATTGAGCGACTCGGATCATCAAAATTTAATCGGGAACTATGAGGTATTTTTTTAGGAGTCTAATTAGTTGTCCGCAGAACCGCACCGATATATATGTATATTTGCCTAATAATTCAGAAGGGTGTTGGGTACCACACAAGACAAGTTGATCTAAATATTGAGATTGATTTGATCCAAGAGTTGAGAGGCATTTTTCCAACTCTATTGAAGTGCCCATCATTTTTTGCCTAAAAATTACGAAGCTGCCATCAAATCTGTTTTTTTAAAACCAAACCCAAGTAAGCGTCTCTCTCTCTCTTACTTTCCCTTTTGAAGTTTGAACCATGAACAACTCACACTCCTCTTTCCCATCGTCCTCCAGAGATTCTTCGGCGCACACCACCGACAACCACCCAACCACCGTCTCTCTCTAGATCTTCGGCGCACCCCACCGACAACCACCGTCTCTCTCTCTCTCTCCCTCACGTATTTCTCCCATCTCTCTCCTCCCCACCCGCCTCCTCTCCTGCCCTAGCCCTACACTAGCAGGAGAGAGAGCAAAGCAGTGCAGAGGAGGCAAAGCGAAGCCCCGACCCGACCTTCATGGTTGAGGCTTGATTTCTTGGACTCCATTCAGCCCATCAATTTTGTGTTGGGTTCTCAAGTAAGAAATCGGTTTCTCTCTCCTCTTCGTTAAATGAGTTCACTTGAGGTTGTTCTCGAGTTTTCAATTGATTGGAGAATTTTTTTTCTTTCTTACTGTTTGCTTGGAATTTGAAGGAAATACAGATAAATGAGTACTCACCACCTATTTGTAAATAGGCCACTTTTACGATTGAACATACGTGATGGTTTGGCCTTGGTCTGTTTGGTTTGTGATTTCTGGAAATAGATAAAGTAAATTTAAAGGAATAAGTTTCTCCTTATTTTGGAAAATAGTTTGATTTATCGTATTTAGTTTTCCTATTCTCTTACCATTTTCCAATCAGCAAAAGAAAAGGCCTAAGAGTGGATTCTGTCTAAATCCAGAAGTTCTGATATGATCCGGTCCAATAAGAAGGTTACCAAGTATTGTGTCGAACGATTGCTGAAAAAGGGGTGGTGTTGCGAACTTGGGATACATCTTTGGATAGCTAAATTTAATGAGAATCACACACTCTCTCTTTCCTTTTTCTCTCCTCCCATCGTTATCAATGACCCACCCAATTACATATAAAAAACGATTACGATCATTATTCATGAGTTATGCATCCACAAGAAAAAACAAAACATGAACTTGAACTTTAAGAAAAAAATGGCGTGAATTAAGAGTCTTAATCGAAATCACGTTAGCCAAATACGTACAATATTACTGGATAAAAAAAACTTTGAGTACAACTCCATCAGATGGCCGTACATACGCCGGAGAAACGAACAAATAAACTCAAAGTCCAAACTCCCAATACACTGTGACGGCTTGGGAAAAATTTTGATACACAAAACATGCATCCATTCATCGTACAACATAAACTGCTGTACAACCAATTATAGTAACGTGGAGCAAAAATATGGAAACAAAACCCATTACAGTGCATATATATATGGTATTATTTCATCACTGTAGCTTAAAATAATGGTTCCCATTCATCATCATTATCAAAACACACCAACCCACCGACGAAATCAACCCGATTCCGATTTTGGTCGAAAATTTATCTTTTGAAACAGAAAAGAATCATGATCATAATAATACATGACATACATGTTCCTTAGGCTAATCAAAGATAACTGTTAAGGCGTTCATCCGAAGACTAAAAAATTTACTAGATGGAAGAACGGTTACTCTCTGGAAAAGTTGGAAATCGAACTTAATGATTCAGGATTTAAAGTTTTGAGGACAATGCTTGAATCATATGATAATGATGCATATGATTTGGAACATATGATTTGTTAACTGTTCTAGGCTTTGTGGTTTGAAACATATGATTTGGTTAATAGTAATAAGAAAAGAATGAAAAGAAAACTCCAATAGTTTCTCCACTAACTAGAGATACCTTTATTCATTGATATATATATATAATCAGAAGGTTACAATGTATCTTGCTTATCAAGGAAAATTACAGCAATTAAGGAATCTATAAAAGGGAAATACATCATGGGAATATACAGAAAATCAGGGATTCAATCAGTAGAGAATAAGGGAAAATATGGGAATGGAGATCCAAGTTTCCATATCCAATACTCCCCCTCAAGGTGGAGTGTGTAGGTGAGTACCGCCCAGCTTGCTAATGAGACGCAAAAAGGAATCCTTGCCCAATGGCTTTGTGAATACATCTGCAATTTGGTTTGACGATCGTATGTAGCAAGGAGATATCAACTTGGACCGGATCTTCTCGCGGATAAAATGGCAATCAAGTTCAATGTGCTTTGTACCCTCGTGAAAGACGGGATTCTCCGCAATATGAATAACGGCTTGATTATCACAATAGAGATTGATAGGTGAGGTGTGACCAATGCCAAGATCATTTAGTAGATATGTAAGCCATTGAAGTTCAGATGTGAGTGTGCCCATGGCACGATACTCGACTTCAGCGGAAGAGCGAGAAATGGTGGTTTGTTTCTTGGTTTTCCATGAGATTGGATTGGAGCCAAGGAGGATGCAAAAACCTGTGGTAGAGCAACGGGTTGTGGGACATCCTGCCCAATCAGAATCACAAAAACCACTTAAAGTCAACGAGCTTTTCGAAGAGAATAGGATCCCTTTTCCAGGAGACCCTTCGATATAGCGAAGTACACGATTTGCAGCATCCATATGGGTAGTGTGAGGGTCCTGCATGAATTGACTGAGAATATGGACTGAATAAGTAATGTCGGGTCTAGTGACTGTGAGATAAATAAGACGGCCAACCAGGCGACGATAAGCAAAAGGATCTGATAATGTGGTGCCATCAATAGGTGTCAAATGAAGATGTTGTTCCATAGGAAAAGCTGATGGTTTGACTCTCAATAACCCAACATCTTTGAGAATGTCCAGCGTGTATTTGCGTTGACATAGAAATAGACCTTGTCGAGATCGTGCAACTTCAATCCCGAGAAAGTATTTGAGATGCCCAAGGTCCTTGATGAATAAATGCTTCTCAAGAAACTGTTTGAGATGCTGAATCGCTAAAGGATCATTTCCTGTTACAATTATGTCGTCAACATAAACCAGAACAAATGTTGAAGATTGTCCGCTAATGCGGGTAAACAAGGAATAATCAGCCCGCGATTGAGAAAAACCAGCTTGATGAATAATCTGAGAGAATTTGGCAAACCATTGGCGAGATGCTTGTTTCAATCCATATAAGGATTTGTGTAACTTGCACACTCGAGTCTCCCCCTGTTGAGCAAACCCAGGTGGAAGAGTCATGTTCACTTCTTCATCCAAATCACCATAAAGAAATGCGTTGTTGACGTCAAGTTGTTGAATGGACCAATTTTTAACAGTTGCAATAGATAAGAGAGCTCGAACTGTGACAAGTTTGGCTACAGGTGCAAAGGTATCATGATAGTCAAGCCCATGAACTTGTGTGAATCCCTTGGCAACTAAGTGAGCTTTATAACGGTCTATGGTACCATCGGATCTGTATTTGACTTTGTAAACCCAAACACCCAATAGGCTTTTTGTTGGCAGGTAAATTAGTAAGACTCCATGTGTGGTTCTTTTCCAAAGCTGCTATTTCTATAGCCATTGCCTGGCGCCATTGTGGACATTTTACTGCTTGGGAAAAAGACCTGGGCTCTTCTGTGGAGGAAATGGCTGAAAGGAAGGCTCGATGTGCAACTGAGAAGTTACTATATGTGATATAATGATCAAGGGGGTAAAGACTACCTGTCCGTTTAGAAGCCGTTGGAGATGGGAGTGTAGCATTAGCAACCGCTGAACAATGGTAATCCTGAAGGTAAGACGGCTTCCGTCGCTCACGGGTGGAATGAATGGCAAGTGGTATACTTGTTGAATCACCCATAAGAGTGTTGGGAGGTTCAGTTAATGGTTCCTCAAGGGAGGATGGTGGGCTAGGCTGAATGTCTGCTTGTTGGTTATTAACTTTGTTTTTCCGATGGTGTTGGTAGGTCTGAATAATGGGGGTTTTTTGGTGATTAGGCACATAATCAAAGTGTGGATGATCCTCAATAGGTAAAGGGATTACTGGTGATGGGGTTACATTTGAAGAAATATCTCGAAAAGGAAAAATGGTTTCATGAAATGCAACATCTCTTGACACATATATGGTTTTGGATTGGATATCATAGATTCGGTAACCCTTTTGTGCGTATGGATATCTAACAAAGACTCCGGGCTTTGCACGTTGGTCAAATTTGTGCTTAATGTTAGCATTGTGAGCAAATACTAGGCAACCAAATATACGAAGATGAGAATATGAAGGTGGGGCTGAAAAAAAAACTTCATGAGGCGATTTGTTATGAACTAAGGGTGTGGGAATCTTGTTGATCAAATATGCAGCTGTGAGAATACACTCCCCCCAAAAGGATATTGGTAAGTTGGCCTGAAATCTTAAGGATTGAGCGACCACTAAAAGGTGTCTGTGTTTGCGTTCTACAACACCATTTTGTTGCGGGGTAGACACGCAACTGCGTTGATGAACTACACCATTCTCAGGAAAAAAAAATTGTTGCATTTCATTGGATAAAAATTCTGCCCCATTGTTTGACCTGATTTGTTGGATTTCTGGAAAAAATTCATCACCGTTGCCAGAAAATATATGTTTGATTTGACAGTGATGTTGAGTTTTCACCATAGCAAAAAAAGATTTTAAATGATATTTTGTGTCAGACTTATAACGCATAAGATATACAGGGCCGGCCTTGGGCATAGGCCCACCAGGCGACCGCCTAGGGCCTCCCTCTTTGGGCCCAATCATAGGGCCCCCAAATCGCAGAAATATAATAAATATTATGTATGTCAATAATTTTCTAAGTAGGTTGATGTAGTTCAGTGGTAAAATGTGTGTGAGGTTTAGGCCATATCCCGTGTTCGAGTCCCAGCAACTTCGTTTTTGGACGCGTACCAACTTCTGAACTTGAAAAAATTCATTTGAAACTGACGTAGTGGGGTTCGAGACCGAGACCTGTGGGGCTAACAAGGTTTACTAGCCAATTGCCGTCTGGGCTACAACTCTTTTGTGCTTCTTATTTCAAAATACAAATATATATATATACAAAAAAAGGCCCCATTTTGAAACCCCGCCTAGGGCCTCAAAAATCTCAGGGCCGGGCCTGAAGATATATCCAGTGCAACATGAGAAATCATCCACAATAGTAAGGAAGAATCGAGCACCACTCATAGAAGGTTGGGAAAAACTACCCCAAATGTCAACATGGATTAATTGAAAAGGTTTACTAGAAGAAATGGTACTGCTGGAAAAACTTAGTCTAGGTTGCTTTGCTTGTGGGCAAATGTCACAGACATAGTTATTCGAATGAGAGACAGAAGAAACACTCTTAGCTATTTCTAATACTCTATGATGAGATGGATGTCCGAGCCGCCAATGCCAAATATCAATAGCAGGAGTGCCGGTAACAAGGAGTGCAGCAGGAGCTTGAAGATAGTAGAGGTTACCATGCACACTACCCATCCCAATCGTCTTCTTCGCGAACAGGTCCTGGAAAACACAACGATCATCCAAAAAAGTAACCGAGTACAGATTAGACTTTGTAATCTGACTGACAGCAAATTGAATTTAAAAGATGGAATATAAAAGACATGATCAAGTTGTAAGGTTGGAGAAAGCTTCACAGTTTCGATATGAGTGATCTGTGCATCAGAACCATCAGGTAATTGAACAAAGGACGGGTTGGTGCCAGGACTATAAGATGAGAAAAAAGACAAGGAAGAACACATGTGGTTACTAGCACCTGTGTCAATGATCCAAGCAGAAAATGATGGGGTGGAAAGGGCAATACCTGCTAAGTTGGCATTCAAATTGGTGCTACCTGATGAAAGTACGGCCAAAATATTGTTGTAGTGGTCCTGAGTTATCAATGGAGCAGCGACCATTGCTCGGTCGTGGGTCGGGGAGCTCCTGAAGAAGAGGAACTCGAAAGTCTGCGGTTATTTGAAGAACTCCTTGGTTTATCTGTGGGATAACCATGCAACCTATAACATGTATCTCGGTTATGGTTGTCACGATCACAGTAATCACAGTGCATCCGTGGCTTCCCAGTATGGCGATGATCTCCACCAATGTTGCGTTGATTAGAATTTGCATCGTACCGATTGGATGATCGGTTTGGATGATTGCCCCTAAAATTGGCGCTGACATTAGCACGATTCTGAGAGGGTGCAGACTGATTTTCTGTGCCATTGGTAGAAACTG
The DNA here is from genome assembly GCA_025642025.1 of Rhododendron ferrugineum. Classification (NCBI taxonomy): domain Eukaryota; kingdom Viridiplantae; phylum Streptophyta; class Magnoliopsida; order Ericales; family Ericaceae; genus Rhododendron; species Rhododendron ferrugineum. Next base: position 7,060,995 of record JAOTQK010000003.1, read on the forward strand.
AGTTGGCTGTCAGTGCAGCAGCTTCGGGCATGGTAACTGAAGGGGTTGAAGAGTGTATTTCATGTTGCTTCTCTTCTTGTCGCACAAGAGCATAAATCTTGGGGGCAATTGGAAATGGCTCCATTAAAAGAATCTGACTTCGCAGATTAGAATAACGCCCATGGAGGCCTTGAAGAAACTCCATGGCACGATCTTCTTGGTGGAGAGTAGCATTCGCTTTTCCATGGCCACAAGTGCAAGGCTGCACAGTAGAGACAGAACTGAGTTCATCCCATAGTGCTTTCATCTTCGTGAAATATGTGGAGACGCTAGAATCTTCTTGTGTCGTTTTACCAATGGCTTGCTTCAGTTGATAGACTTTCGGTGCATTGGTTTGGGTGAATCGATCACGAAGATCGAGCCACACTTCTCTAGCAGTTTCAGCATAGAGAATACTTCCACGGATCTCAATTTCCGTGGAGTTGAGAATCCATGAACTGACTAGATCATTGCATCGCTCCCATTGACGCAACTTGCTGGTATCATTGGTCATTTCGATTGACCCGTCAACGAAGCCCAACTTATTTTTAACGCGAAGCGCCATGGTCATGGCGCGAAGCCACGTTCCATAGTTATCTCCTGAGAGGAGAGGGGTAACTAAAACAGCAGTGGGACTGTCAGAATGAGGAATGAAGAAAGGATCATTGATTGATCCCAAGGCGTCATTGGAATCGGAACCTTTTTCATTTTGTTTATGCCATGGTTTGAAAGAGTCTGATCAATCACTGCTCTCTGATACCATAATAAGAAAAGAATGAAAAGAAAACTCCAATAGTTTCTCCACTAACTAGAGATACCTTTATTCATTGATATATATATATAATCAGAAGGTTACAATGTATCTTGCTTATCAAGGAAAATTACAGCAATTAAGGAATCTATAAAAGGGAAATACATCATGGGAATATACAGAAAATCAGGGATTCAATCAATAGAGAATAAGGGAAAATATGGGAATGGAGATCCAAGTTTCCATATCCAATAAATAGTTTGCTAGGCGTTGGGTTTTGGACTTAGGTAGTAGGAAATTTGATAGGGTATGACTGGTGTTTTGATTGGAGAGCAGCAGAATAACGGTGGCGGCCAGAGAGGCTAGGTTTAGAATCCAAACCAAACCAATTAGCAAGGAGAAGAGAGACCGCCCAGGCTCATATACTAGTTTTTGGAGGAGATAAGTAACCGATGTGGGACAAACTCCAACACTTTCTCGCACGTGCAACCCTAACTCGCACGTGGAAAGATAAAATAAATGATTCATAACACTTGAATCACAACAAACAACAATGGTGCACAAACATTTGAAGGAACAACGGTGTACAACGATATACAACTCATTATATAGTGATACAGAGAAATTAAACAAGAAAAGAATAATAATACAATATTCCTATGATTAATGATCTTAAATCAATCAGTTGGATTTTGCTCTAACAACAGATCGGGTCGGGTACAACATTATCGTGTCCTGGATGTGGGACTTGTCGTCAAACAGATTAAACTGACGTTAGCCAATACCAGCTCGCCGTCCAAACCTCGCCGCCGACGAAATACACGCTCTCTTCTACTCCTCGTCGAATAGATTGAATTGCGCCTAGATTTTCCTCCTAGCGATGGACACTCCAGTGAACTCCTTCAATCCTTGCAAACATTTGAAGGAACAGTTACGATCTCTCACTCTCTAGCTTTTTCTCTTTTTACTTCTTTCCCTGGCATTGTATCTCTACAATTTTACTGATACTTGTAACAATTTGTTAGATTTGTGAGCAACTTGACAGGATCTTCAATGC
>JAOTQK010000003.1:7090494-7108915 GCA_025642025.1 Rhododendron ferrugineum
CCTTGAAAAAATATTTTACAATTAGTGATCGGCTCGGATCATTTGTGTGGGACCCGTAGTGGGCCCCACGAAAAATCCATGTACAAAATCTGTACCCATTTTTCTGTACCCTTAGACTTTCTGTTTTTTTATTTAGGTGGGACCGAAAAAAAGGGAAAATCTTTGGGTGCTAAGCGGGTACTCGTGGCGGTACCTGCCGGCGATTCCAAACATTTAAATGTGTTTTGGATATAAGGCCCAGATTTATTCTCTTGAATTTCTCCCTTCTCATCCGACCACTCTCTCTCCTCTTTTTCTCCACATTTCAACGGCTAGGATAATCGATAGGATGACTATCACGTATGTGATACTCGCCTGTCACCCAAAAACTTCTCCCCGAAAAACAGAGGCACCACCATAATAACTGGATCATGTCCCGTCCAGATGTCCTCTTCAAAAAAAATTCACTGTCAATACGGATTTGGAAAAAAATACAAATATGGATAATTACTACTATTTTTTATCAACTATACAAGTGGCTCATTAAAAATGGGATGTTATCAAAGCAAGAGATAAGGACGGGTTTTTATTATCTAGTTTAGCATCCACGTCAACCCCACCTAATCTTACTTAAGCTAACAAAGCCTTTATTGTTTTCGATAGTCACTTACTTCATGGCGAAAAGTATGGGATTTTTAATTTGTATCTCGACACATCTCGAACATCCCACTCTATTGATAATCTGGTGCCGAGTAAGCTCACCTACACCTCTTAATTTCGGGAAGACCTTGTCTACCATTTACTAGCACCCAGCGCGGTGTATTTCTCAATCATTTACGCTAACTGTACTTAATTAATGTGCATCTATGATCTATTTGTAAATTATTTAACCATTTCATATGATCTATTTGACGTATGTAGGAGCAGTGTCAGAGTCAAAACAAAAGATATACTCCATAATTTCTTTAATTTTTAACCCTTGCAAGTATTAAATACTCCGTATGTTGTTTCTATGTTCAGTATTCTTTTGTTGTATATTATACACGGATAATTTTTTAAGTATTATTTTTTCCCTATTTTGTAGTATAACGTAGGTATTCAGAGGTAGTACATTATACACAACAAAACAGGGCTAGGATAATGATTCACAAGACGCTTATACAGATAGAAAATATTCTTGTGAAACATGGACTCCTCCGTCTCACAATATTAGATACTTATCGGATTGCGTGCTATTTTTGAATTGTCTATATCTTGGAATAATTCATAATATTTTATGTGATTTTTTAAACTTTGTTTGATAGCACTAATTGAAATCTATTAAAAATATATATTACAAATTAAAAGATATATAGATAATTTTTGTATAGGATTAATAGTGAAAGCGTGTAATTTTCTGGAACGGCTTGAGTTCTAAATTAAATGCTATATGCCTGTTCCTAGCACGAATTTGGGAGTTTTCACTAAGGCCCCGTTTGATAACTTAATTCGGTCATGGGATTGGACTAATAATCCCTTCGGACTATTAATTCTTTGTTTGGTTAATACAAATGGCTCCGAATTGTAAATTTCATGGGATGAGGAAGCCGGACTTTAAGAGGTATTACCAATTCCTTCTATCAATCCATTTTCATCATATCATCTAATCACATCTCAAACAAATATGATGTTAATAATCCATCATCTAATCTCATCCAAAACAAACATACTCATTATCAATCTCATCTCATTAACAATCTCTTCTCATTACCAATCTCAATTCGAATCTCATCTTCTTACGAATTTCATCCATCTATCACTATTATCAAACGAGGCTTAAAAGTTATGAACTACATCTTCCTCTTCATTTTTCTTTTTATCCATTCATATACCATCTACAACTTATAGGTTGAAAACACCTTGAAATTTTTGGACCACGACGATTAGCGAAATTTTTTTTTAACTAATATACTTTAAAAACGGAGTACTAAAAAACATTCCATATTATAAAATTCAGCTAACTCAAAATGATCAAAACCCAACAAAACGATATTCCCCACTTTTCTCCTAACTAAATCCCTTCTTGTTTTTTTTTTTTTTTATATATACAAAACGCTGCAATTTCTTCCCCACAAAAAAAAGAACTACACATCAAAATACAGATTTCTCCTCCTTCAAAGCAAGTATTTACACACATTAAACTGCAATTAACAGTAACCATTTACTTAAAAGTATTCACATAAGTCAGAGATTAAGAAGGCCCACCCGGACCCAACCCGAAACCAATCAATATCAACCCGGACCACGCCAAAGATCCGTACGTACCCAATCACTTCAACAGTTCCGAAATCCACCCGACATCAGGACAAGCAGCCACCGAGTTACCCGCCGAGTCAACTCGCCCGAGAGAGTTTTCCTTGCTGAGTTTCTCGTATATCTTCGCCCGGAGGTCTCTGCCGGACTCCACCCTCTCCATCACGGGCTCCTCCTCCTCCTCCTCACACAGATCGAACACGCCTAGCCCAGAACGAGTCGGGGCCAGAGTCGGAGTCGAAGGTAGGCTCAGGAACCCGGGTCGCAGACCCGATCCGCCGCGAGGCGAGCAGTACCCGGAACCCACTTGCATCCCCCAACCAGCAGGCGGACTCATCATCCCAACCCTCACCTTCCCACCAATCTGCATGCCCCTGATCGACGCGGCGAGCTCACTCACCGAGTTTACCCCATCAATCGGGGACATCGGCGGCGAGTCAGACGGGGGAGAACCCGTGGGGGAATACAGAATCGACGTCGGGGACGACCCAAAGCACGCGTCGAAACCGAGTCGACTCGGAGAACCGTCGTACGAGTCGCTGAGTCTGGGGCTGGTTTGCGGCAGGACCCGTAACTGGTCGGGCGCGTGGGCAAAGAAGCACACGCGGCGGCGGCAGTGGGCCCCGTCCTTGCAGGGCTGGGTGCGGTAGCGCGCCGGGTGGAGCCAGCACTCGAACACCCCGTGCGCGTACTCGCACGCGTCGCCCCGGAAGCAATGGCCCTTGCGGAAGTCAGGGCACGGAACGCCGGAGTAGTGGTGCTTCCTCGGGTCGCGGCGGCGGGCCTTCTCGCCCGGGTGGGCGAAGGGGCACTCGGTCCAGTCGTGCGACCTCCCGCGGGCGCACTTCCTGACCTTGAACTCGTACATGCGGAAGTGGTCGCAGGAGAAGGCGTCCGCCGTGAACTCAGGACAGTCGTTGTCGAAGTCGGAGTTGTTGGAGGGGAGGTAGCGGTGGAGCGCGGCGAGGGCGTCGAAGGGGGAGGAGGAGCAGTTGGGACTGGTGGCAATGGGGGAGGAGAATAATGGGGAGGTTATTGTGGCCGTTGGATCGTCGAGGTTGTCCCAGGGAGGGACTTGGATAGTCGGATTCGAACGAGCGGTTTCGCCGTTCATCAGCATCATCATCATCATATCTGAGTATCCTCTCTCTCTCTCTCTCTCTCTCTATCTACTGGACACGATATCACACACGAAGATGGCAATGGCGTTTCTTGAATATAAACTGCTTTTTTAACCGCGGTTAAATACTAACTTTACCGTGGTCTGGATAGAAATATCTAGAGGGTAACGAAACGAAACTGGGGTGGAAAAAGTAGAGGTATTCCACTTTCTTTTTAAAAGTTTTATTTGAAAAAGAAAATAATTTCAAGCTAAAAAATTACGTGTTTATACAAGTGATTTTTTTATTAATATAAATCTTACTCCTATTTGATAGATCTATTAAGATTTTTTAAACAATGTAAAAAAAATCAAAAAATTATTTTTCGTTTTCACAATATGTAAATTTAAAATTATCTTTTTTTTAAAAAGAAAAGTTTAGAAAAAAAAACGGAACGGCCAGTAATCAATTTAGGAAGTTTCTGGAGGTCCCGTTTGGTTTCATTAAACGGATAGTCGGATACCAACTGGGGCAATGGAATAATTACTCGAGATGGTGCCTAGTCGGTCCAACTTTCAATTATTACGTATTATTATGTTTATTACGTATTATTATTACGGATAATGTTTAGACATAAATATAAATATTAGTAGTTCCACCAAACATTGTTGTAAAATCGTGTGTTGCCCACAAAAATAAAATCTTCCCGTATTACACGTGTAGTGCGGTTAATTCGGTCGTCCATCTCGGCAATGAACAACTTAGATTTTCATTCAAATAATGGATGGATAAGATTTGTAAAAACTCGGATTATATCCAACCATTTATTATCAAATCGATAACCTATGTGCGCCCTACGGGCTACATGAAGCCTTACAAGACCTTGCACTAAAGGATTTCCAATCCTATTTCCCCCTGTGGGTGTGCACCTGAATTTGAGGTTTCATTCAAATAATTAGAAATATGTTCGAATGACCTAATTTTGCATGAATGATTTATATTGACTTGTGCAAAATAAACGGACCGAATCATCAAATAGAACCGCAGTGAGTTCATTTTAATTTGCCACACGAAAAGATCTTGGAAGTTATGAAAAGAATATTATATGCGATACTTTAGTGGCTATAACTTTTTACTATAAACTGAATTGTTAAAACATTTGTAATTTACTTTTATAACTTGAGTGATACTAATTACCCTTAATTCATTCTAATTTTAAAAACTAGAATCAACTGTTGATTTATTTTGGGCTATTAGACTCTTGGAGCATAATGCAATCTTAAGGTGAGTTCACGTCACTGACTAAACGATATTTTCAATATTATCTAAAATCAAGATAGAATTCAACATTTACAAGGAAAAAAATATTGGGAGGGTTATGGCGATGTACTGCAATTAGGGGTAAGCAAAAAATCCGTCAAACCTCGATTCCAGTCTAAACCGAAAGGTTTGATTCGGTTTTTAGTGGAATGAGTTCGCGACTAAACGATATTTTCAATATTATCTCAATCAAGATAGAATTCAACATTTACAAGGAAAAAAATATTGGGGGGTTTATGACGATGTACTGCAATTAGAGGTGAGCAAAAAATCCGTCAAACCATGATTCCAGTTCAAACCAATCCAAACCGAAAGGTTTGATTCGGTTTTTTAGTAGTATGGTTTAGTCATGGTTTAAAAAAATTAAAAACCACATTACATGATTTGGTTTGTGGTTTCACGTTTACGGTTATGGTTCCAAACCGATTTGAACTGTATAATACATAATACAAACATATATATATATATATATAATTATGATTCACCAAATAATTAAGGGAGCCTTAGTCAACTAATTTCTTAATATTTTGATCCTATTAAATCCACCGCAATATTTAGTTTTTCTTTTGTGCCAAGATTAATTTAGAATAAATTTTTATATATCACAACTCATTCCTAATTTCCTATGATTATCAATCTTGCTGTGGAGTGATCATCACAAGTTGGTTGTTACTATACTGCTACTACTGCCCTTTCGCTACCTCGTTTCAATTCAATAGTTTTAGGAATTATCTTTGACGTTTTATTTAATTAAACTATCTTAAGATGTTTAGTAGTTAGCATTCTTAGTTAGTTCATTGTAGTAGCTTATCAGTATTTCATTTTCTTAATTTAAGACTTGAGGCAATTGTTGGGATTCTACTCTTAATTTGTTGGTTGATGTTAGTTTGTTTTGGTAATTTGAATGGAATTAATTTTAATATAAGTTTTCTTTTAATTTATCTTTATAATTTTAAGTATTTTAAATATTTTTTTGAAAATGATAGCTTAGTTCAAAGCAAACCATGGTTTAAAACCGAAATTGATCCGTATGTTAATGGTTTGGATTGGTTTGGTTCTATGTCTTTTGTGGGTTGGTTTGGTTCTCCAAATTTATAATCCATAGATATTGGTTTGGTATTTATAGTTTACCATAAAACCGAACCAATCCGGAACATGCCCACCCCTAACTGCAATAGGAGGCAAACTAATAGTTCGGATAATTAGTTGGTTTAAAATGAGGAAATAGTTTTTACACTCTCTTTTTCATGATCTACACCTCCTTTTTTGTCCTTCTCCATAAGAATAGTATTCTTTGATGTTTGAAAAAGTTAACTTAAAAAAAGGTAACAATATAAATTCATGTGAATGTAGACAAAAAAAAATGTGAATTAGGAAAAAAGTGTGAAAATCACTTCCCTCGTAATGGAATCCATCAAAAAGAGTTTGGAGAAGTTTATAAAGAGAACGGTAAAACAATTGGTTTTTACCCCGAATCATAGCTGTGGTAGCTACCACCATCATTTTGTTTCACTGCTTCGTCGAACGCAGCGCTTAATCTCACCGTCCGTCTCTACAATCAATAGGTAATAGTAATGTAAATTCATGTGAATATGGACAAAAAAAAAATGTGAATATCACTTCCCTCATAATGGAACCCATCAAAGAGAATTTACTATTAGAGAAGTTTCAGAACAGAACGGCAAAACAAGGTTTTTACCTCGAATCACAGCGGTGCTAACACCATCACTCTATTTCATCGCTTCTTGTACTTTAGCGCTTAATCTCGCCGTCTATCTCAGCAATCGAAAAAACCCTTCTAGAAAAAAGTTTAAGAGTTATTTTAAAATTTGAACCATTGAAAACACTTTTATTAAACGATAAGATTGAGAGCAACGAAATGAACGGAAAAACAGAACGGTGATGTAAACCAAATACAGTAGTACCAGCAAGTTTTAGTGGCAACCACAACCGCAACAAGCAGACCCGGTCCAAGGACCTGGGAACCAGAAAACGACAAATCGAGAGAGAGAGAGAGGCCCACCTACAGTCCAGTAATAGTATAGTAGTAAAAAAAAGAGCCTGCTATTTGCAGGTAAGGTTTATAGGGATAAAATTGCGTTTGGGCCTATTCTGGATTTCAAAAAAATCTAAAAAAATATCCATAAATTTTTGAATATTGTTTTATGGAGCCCTGTAAAAAATCAGCTCAAGCAGATATCGGTAAGTATTACTTTTGGATTCCTTGCGTAAAACTGAGCAGTTTCATCCTACGAATCCAAAAGAAATACTTACCGATATCCGCTGGAGCTGATTTTTTACATGGCTCCATAAAATAATATTCAAAAATTTATAAATATTTTTCTAGATTTTTTTGGGACCCAGAATAAGTCCAAACGTAATTTTCCTTGCGTGATTCTGCGAATCTGTCCTTGCGATTAGAATTTCCGTAAAAAAAAAAAGGGGCTATGTGAGTGGAATCCGTACAGGAGTCACCCCCCATCACGTGATGGGGAAGTTATGGCTAGTACGCACACGTGTTGGGTGGCGCTTTCGCCGTTTCGGTAACACGCTGTTGTACAAATCGGGACCCACGTCTCCCCCCACCATCCATCCATTCATCGCGGTGCGTACGCGTGGCAAACGGATAACATGGATATTTATGGGTCTACTCTTTACTGTCCTCGAGATCCCCATGATTTTGACCCTTTGCGCTCTCTCTCTCTTTCCACATCTTCAACGTTATCCGCTACACAGCGGGAATCCAGTGCGGATGATACACTTCGTGCACCGCAATGTCACTTGTTCAGTGCACCTGATCCTTGTGACCTACTGTACACACTGGTGAACTTAAAAAAAGCAATTTAAATTTCGGTCTTGCTATTGTCAGCCCACTGGGCTGACAATAAGAACACTAAAAGACAGGAAAAACACGTATTTCTGTGTACTTTTTATACCATTTAATACACATTCACACTCATACTATCGTCAGCCCTTTGGGCTGATTTTAGAATTTTCCTTTAAATTTTTTACTAACTTTTAGTAGTAGCACTTTTTTTCTTATTCAAATTTGTTCATGTTTGTTAGTTTTATCCCAAACTTTTTTGAAATTATTGATTATTCTCGTCAACACGAATTAGAAAAATAAATTTTTTTTACTCTTAACCAAATATTTTGGAAACAACTATTTTTTAGCAAAAAAAAAGTCAATTTTTTTTTTTGGATGAAAAGTGATTTTGTTTTTGGGTAAAAGATTTTTTTTTTTTACTTTTTCGATTTCTCTCGTCGACATAAATCAATAATTTACAAAAATTTGGCACAGACTAGCAAATGAGAAAAAAATTCAAATAAAGACAAAACTAACTTATTTTGCTAGAAGTTAAGTGGAACGCAGCCTTATAATCCTATCTTTAACCGAATCGAGGAAGAGATTTAGTCAATGAACGTGTAAGATGGGCTGGACACTTTTGATTGTCGAATCCAAAAAATAAAAAAAAATTATCGTCAAAAATAAGTTATTAATCATTTTTTTAGAGAACATAACATAATTCATATGTTTTATTAATCAATTAAAAGAGATACAACGATTAAAAGGACTACGCGAACTCCAAACAAGCTTTTGGGAATTATTATCTAGGTTAAGACCCCATTTTCACTAACAAAAAATACTAAAAATTTAACGCATTTTACCATCTCGTTTTCACTAACAAAAAAGTTTCAGCATTTTACTATCTCGTTTTCACTAACAAAAAAGTTAGGGAAAATGACTGCCCAGGACGTATTTTGATAATTAATACCCGTCAAGAACAAGCTAAGAACATTTGTTAATGCTGAAAATGTCCTTGGTAGGTATTAATTATCAAACACGTCCTTAGCCGTCATTTTCCCAAAAAGTTATCAACAAACACTATTTTTGCTACAGTAACTCTATTCACAAATCATCAACAACTTATTCACTAGCGAAAATAACTTGACATTTCTCAGCAACTTATTCACTACCGGAAACACCTAACAATTTTTCGACCACCAATAAAAATCTACAAATTTTTCACTACCGAAAACACCCCATTATTCTTTTCAAAAAAAATCCAATACAAATTTAACCAACACACGGTACTGTGCGATGGTGCTCCCAAACAAATGAAACAATGCCCCTGCCCGTGGTAAAGGGTCACCCCTTTATTTCGGCACATTTTTTCCCGTTTTGGCATAGGGCCTACCCTTTATTCCTATGGATAGCCTCTCCTCATTCCTCCTGTTGGCCTAGTGGGATAGCAGTAGGGGCTAAGTCACGTAAAGCGCGGGTGGGTGCGGGTGTAGATGTGGGAACGCGAGCCTGAAAGCATTTACTCAAAATCTTTCATAACAACAAAATTCTTGACTGCAAGGATTGAAAGCGCAAACGTAAGTTATTTTGAAGAATTGTGTGACTAAGTCGGGGTGTATCACACACAGGGACAGATCTACACAGGGGCACGTGCCTCCAGTCGAAATTAAAATATTTTTGTATAAATTAGCATAATTATGAAAGTGTGCTATTACATAAACATACACACTTGCATTTATCTCGGAAATAAACATATAGAATTAGTTTTATGTTTGAATTTCATTATAGTGAATTTATACTTGTTGTTTTATGAGTTATTTGTCTATTCGAATTTTGAAGTTATTCTTTCTTGATTTTTTTTTTAACCGTCTAGAAAAAATATTATACAATAAAGTTATTAACAAAATTAATTTGATCATTCTTAAACTTGGAGTACTTTAAAACTTTTGTATGAGATTTTGAACTCATTTTTACCTAATTTAATTAACTTAAAGTACGCGTCATAAACTTTTGTAGTTAGTAATGCATGTCTTAATTTTCTACGATTTTACTATGATTGACTAAAAAAAATAAACTTTCACTATTATAATTAACAATGTACCACCACTAGACTATATTATTGGATCAGTCCCTAATCACGCAACAAATGGTTGTGAGGTTCACCACAAAATTGCATAGCACTATCTGGGAGGGAGTAATAACTCATACTCTCTCCGTCCCAAAATACTTGTAAAACGGAGTATTAAAAATAATATAATTTTTGCAAGAAAAAATCAAAAGTTTTTTAACAACTTACTAGATATCAATGAATATTTTTAATTTGTGAAAAAAGTTTGAATTTTTTCTTGAAAAAATTGTATTATTTTTAACACTCCGTTTTGCGGACCGGACAAGCATTTTGGGACGGAGGAGTAACTGTATGAAGCAGCACGAGGTCAGGAGCACTGAATAATGACCCTGCATTTCTAATGTATGATATGGACACGTGGTTGTTGTGGTGTAGATCCGGTTTTTTATTATTAAATGTGGGGAGCATTGGGTCCCATGTTAAAGGAGTACTAAATGAGAAGCATGAACTATGGATGGGGTTGTTGGGTTTTGGGACAAGTTTGCTTGTCTTTGGTTTATCAAATTGGTTCTGACCCGATTGCAATCCGGACTCACCCCTCTGTTGAACTTATAACTTAAATCTGAAAGTTTTGTCTTTATTTAAATTTTTTTCCCATTTGTTAGTTTTGTGCCAAATTTTTGTGGGTTATTGATTCGTCTCGACGAGAGGAATCGGAAAAGTAAAAACTTTTGGCACTTTTACCCAAGTATTTTGAGAAATACACTTGGAGTGGAGTGACGTTAACAAAAAAGAGAGTGACACAATCAACAGCCTAATATTTATACGGATATCAATAGTTCAAGCTGCCATATAGCTAGGCCCCATTCTGCTAGAAAAAATTAATTAATTAATTTTTAATTAAAATAAAAAATATTTATTTCTTGAATCAAAGGTTGTGCATTGTGAAAGAATGATCTGTCTTGTAAATTGAAGAAGAAGTACTTAAAAAACAAGAACCTTAGCGAAACGGGACCTTAATCAGTTAATACCATGGTTAGATCATGATTTGTAATCGGATTTATGGTAGTGATTTCCATGCTCTTTTCATTGATATTTGCATTCTCTTTTTAAATTTTTGGGCTAAAAAGTTGTTATTTTTCAAAATACTTGGGTAAAAGTAAAAAAATTACTTTTTGATTCTTCTCATCGAGACGAATCAATTACCCACAAAAGTTTGACACAAAACTAACAAACGCGAAAAAAGTTCAAATAAGGACAAAATTCTCAAATTTAAATTAAGTTCAAGAGAATAGGGCCTAAATGTTGGCACGAGAAATTATTTCATGCCCGTAGGGCACTGCTATGTGGTTCTTCAAGCCTCTCCTCAATCGCACATTTTTGTGAGATCCGAGATTAAGTCTGAGAACTCCACAACAATGTGTGGTGTGGAGAAGTTTGGAGTACCGCCACATAGTATCTGAATAATCTCTCATGTTGACGCTGATGGAGTCCAAGGTTGTGAGTCATACTTGATTTTTCTTTTTAAATTTTTTGAGCAGGTAATTGCATTATTATTTCTTTTGTCTAAGAAAAGTTGAAATATTCTTTATCTTTTAACATATGATACTCATTTCAATATTCTTTATCTTTTGACATATTATACTCATAATCAATAATATCACTACTATTTTCTGGTAAATGTTGGATGATTGCTTTTAACTTTCTAAGAACGATACCGGATATTAAAATGGGAACGGTCCGTACCATACCACTAAAATATCGGTACTATTACATGTATGATATTTTGAACCTTGAATGAAGTGGAATTGAAAGCCCCAAACCAAGTATCAGACCGTCTGGTTTGATTTGGTTGGATCATCCTTTCATGGATGTGCCCATCCTAGAACAAAATGGTGTAAAGCCTATGTAAATTATTGCAAGTTCGTGGAAGGAAAGTCAAAATAGGATATGGGATTTCTCTAGCCAGTGCATAATGTGACCTCCCTTATTGTTTGATGATTTGGTTGGGACTTGGGAGTGCACCTGAAGTGGTGTTTCCTTCTAAATTGTGTGATTTGATTCAATAATATTTGTGTATTGTCAATTTCCCCATTTTGTAAAAGAAAAATCCATGCTCTTTAATTTTGATTGAGAGAGTGTAGTCTTATTGCGCAAGCAGTGGCGGAGCTAGAATTTTGCCCCGAGGAGGAGTTGATTTATTAAGAAAAGTTCTTCTTAAAAATGTACCCAATGTATAGTGTAACTTTGTTAATAGAATATTTTATTGAATATGAATAACATAGCTTTTGAAGAGAAAAGAAGAAGAAGAAAGAAACGTAACACAACCTAAGAATCATGTTAACGCGACCATAACATGCATTTGTTGGTCGTCTGTTGTTGTTTACATCTCTTAATAATATTATTTATTTTATCTTTATCTTTTGACACCTATTTTAAGGATAAGTTCCGCTAAGGGCTTATTGGGATTTTTCTTGTTTTGTTATTATTCAAATTTTTGGGTATTTGTTAGTTTTGCGCCTAACTTTATGGGATTATTGAATCGTATGAATCGAAAGCCCACAAAAATTAGGCACATAACTAACAAACACGGTTTTTTCTGTATAAACACAAAACAATAAAAGAAAATCCCAAAAATCTTAGCCGAACTTAGTCTAAAGCGTGAGACTAACTAGTTGCGACACCATTTATGATTTACCCATTACGTGACTAACACACAAAAGAAAGAGGATCATCTCCACATAATTGGTGTACGTGTTTGCTAAGTATTAATTAAATGGTCGATTATTGAATCTTACCCTTGATCGATGTGGCTAATCTAGTCTGTACCACTTTTGACAAACGTTAGCTGATTTTTTGCTTAATAATGAAGTATGGTGCTTGTTATTGAAGTAGAGTAGTAGTAGTAGTAGTTCAAATGTAAATCTCCTCGTACCGCGATTCATGGTCTTGGGTCTAACAATTGTCGCTTAAAAGACAGCATAGTGGAAAAGGATATTCATTAAAACTGGAGATCGAAGAGACTAAAATGATCTTTTAGTTTACAAATTACGAGGAATACGATAATGTTTATCCGGATATCAATAGTTCAAGCTGCCATATAGCTAGTCCCGTTCTGCTTAAAAAAAAAAATATTAATTTTTAATTAAAATAAAAAATAATTATTTTTTGAATCAAAGGTTGTGCATTGTGAAAGAATGATCGGTCTTGTAAATCGAAGGAGAAGTAATAAAAAAACAAGAACCTTCGCGAAACGGGATCTTAATCGGTTAATACCGTGGTTAGATCATGATTTGTAACCGGATTTATGGTAGTGATTTCTAGGCTCTTTTCATTGATATTTGCATTCTCTTTTTGTCTTTTGGTCACGTGAAAGCACAACATTTCCCTTTCACTTGTTCAATTTTTAATACATACAAAGGACGTTGTTGTAAGTTTACATGAATGAAGACTTAAAAAGAAATGGAAATACTAGTAAGAGTGTAAATTCCATCCACCTTAGGTAGAAAATCCAAGTTTTCCACCACCATCAATTGTGGGCCCCACCGTGCGTATATTATAGTATTCTGAACCATTCATCTTGTAAGACTGACAAAGTAGTATATCTTTACAAAAAATCAGCTTTATCGGACATGGATAGACATATAAAAAATTGAAGTTTGGTTTAAAAAATCGACGGCAGATAAGTTTAAAGTTAAACTATACAATAGCCGTCTATTTTATAAACTTAAATTTAATTTTTAATATACCTATCGATATCCGATAAATATGATTTTTTGTGCGAATGTACTACTATGCAAACCCTACAAGATAAACAATTCAAATTACTGAAAAAATTACACGGTGGGACCCACAATGCGTGGTGGAAATCCTGGTTTCCACCTAAGGTGTGAAGATTTTTTTCTCTACCAAGTCGTTTCTTGTTTCTTTTCCACAACAGCGCCCCCCCCAACCCAAACATCACACTTTTGTTTTTTTATTTTTTAAAACTAAAGATATATATGTGTCTACAGATTTCACACGCCTGGAGACTGTCACCCCCAAACTATCATACAACAAAAAGTAGTCAAATAATCAGGAGCCATCAACAAAAGTGTTTTGCTCCTCCACGGCCTTCCTAGCCAGAACATCCACTACCTTGTTGGCCTCCCGAAAAGAGAAAAAACAAAAGCCTCTGATGAAAAAACAAAAGAAAAGAAAAAAACTAAGTTTGAGAGAGACTCGGGCCATGTTTCCGCTAACAATTTTGGGCAACAATTTATAACATTTTAGCTTGTTGTTCACTTTAATCAATAAGTCATCGGTTAGTGAAAATAACTTGACATTTATCAACAACTAATTAGTTAGTAGAAACAACTAACGACTTGTCAACAACAAGTTTTTTCTCAAAATTTATTGCCTACCGAAAACACTCTCTCAGAATGAGTAATGTACCTGATCCAGCCTGATAATTCAAATCATTGCCAGGGGGAAGAAGCTGGGCCCAAAAGCCCATCAACGGTTGTCGTATGGTTTAGCGACTCAACTTGAGTCCATTCTATTCATTTGTTTCTGAATGTGAATCTGGCCCACCAATTTTGTTTGTTTCCATAAAAATTGGGCCGAATTTTTTAGTATGGAGTGGGCCAGTGACTCTCGTGGATAGAATCTCAGTCAGCCAAGAACATTTTCAGCATTAACAAATGTTCTCAGTATGTTCTTAGCGAGTATTAATTATCAAAACAGATCATTGGCTGTCATTTTCCCGTGTTGTTGGGAAAATGACGGCCAAGAACGTGTTTTGATAATTAATACCCGCCGAGAATATTTTCAGCATTAACAAATGTTTTCAGTATGTTCTTAATGGGTATTAATTATCAAAACACGTCATGGGCCGTCATTTTCCCTTTGTTTTAAAAATTAGAAGCAAGGATGGAATCAGGGGGGGTTTAGTGGCGGCGGCCGCCACAACAAGAATTTTAGAAAATAAAACTATTATATGTAAAAAAATAAAATTATCCCCAATTTATATAGCCTTGCCACCACTAGATTTTTTTTCTTATTTTTTTTTGTCATATACTAGTCCTAAATCTTCTTCTTTTTTTTCAAGAAAGGAGACCCAAAAATGAAATAATATTAAGAATGAGGTGTAATTAAAGAAAAAAGAACTCCACACTTTAATTGTAAAAAAACTTAACCTAAAAAATTAAAGTTTGTCTTTTTTCGTATTCCATGTGCAAATGACAAACATCATTTACTATAATTTTTGTTATGTTATTTTAATTTTTTTCTAGAGTCGATGACTATTAATACTATAATGCATCTTTTTATTTTTTTTAGTATATATTTCACCACTGCTAGGGTAAAATCATGGTTCCGTCCCTCCATCCCAGTTGTCCGTTCAGCAAATCGATAACTTAAATCATTTTTGTCAAATAAAATTCAATTTTACTTTCATAAATTGAAATGATTCAGTGTCATCTATAACTTGCCGGTGAAAATTTGAATTTTTTTAAACAAAAAATAAATTAAGTTTTAAGTTCTCATTTTTGCTGGCCGGACATATTTTATGGGACGGAGCAAGTACATCATTGTTTGGAAAAACTTTTGTTTTCTTTTGCGTAAAATCTATTTGTAAAGCATTTCTCATTAGGGTTCTTAAAGGATTTCTTGCCCCGAGACAAAAACAAGCGTTTCACTCAAAAGTTAGGTTTAAACACCATAACAAAGATGTTCCAAACATGCTTGAAAATGGTTTCTTTTTCTGCTGTCTCATATCATCCGAATCCTATTCACAAGGAAAAATAACATGGCAAGACAATCACTAAACATTTTCAATAAATGAATCGGTACATATGCTTTAAATTTTGTCCGAACAACATGATTTGTTGTATTACTACAACAAGGTTCCCGAAAAAGCCACGCACAATTGATGGGCGTTTGGTTATACAAGATAGTTTACGGATCTGAGTATCCAACCCACTTTCACAAACACGCTTTTGTATAGAAACATGATGTCAACATCCTCTATTGTTGAACTTAGCCATATCACCATTTGAGCTTCGCAGGAAAGTACTTTGCCATCACCATTTGAGCTTCGCAGGAAAGTACTGCACACATAGACAGAAACAAATGTGTTAAACCAATTAATCACAAGGTAATAGGAAGAAAAGAAACTAAGGAACCAAAAAAGAAAGAAAGAGAGAAGTAATAATGACTTTGTTCGGTTGTCATTTTACTTTTGTTTTTCAATCATTACTCTATATCTTTATCCAATCATTATCATATATCTCCAATTATTAATTTCATTTCTCTCTCTATCTTTTTCCAATCATTACCATATTTCTCTCTCCACCAATTACCAAAACTAAACTAAACTAAAATGTCAACCAAACAAAACGAATAATATTGAACCTTTTGGACGAGGGAGAGGTAGTAAGGCTTGACTTTTTCCACATCAACTCTGACCTTGCTCTTGCTGTATATATAGATCGTACTTGCTGCACCACAAAAGAGCAACAAAAAGCACAAGTAGACAATGGGTTAGTGATTGCGGGATATGTAGATAATGGCGAAGCCAGACGTTTTATATTTTTTTTTATAGTTAAACCCAACGCTGTTTTTTCGTCCATGTTTTTTTTTTTTTTTTTGAGAAATGTTTGTTAGTCAAATGAAAAATACTCCTATTTTTTGCGTACAATAACCACATTAAATGTTCTTAAGAGGGAAAATAGTGAAGCTTTTTCATTAAAAATGTGAACATATTCCAAACTCAACTCAGTAAACTTTTACGTCCGACAAAACTATTTAGAAAATCAAGCTACGTACCCGAATTATGCTTAGGAGAGAAAAAGTCGGAAGTACTCGTTAAGAGTTCATACCAAATCGGAGCCCCAGGAGAACAAACCCGACCGGAGAACGAGGAGAGGACTCATGGCCAAGAACGGGGCACAACGGGAGGAGCAAAGAGAGAGGAAACCAGGGTCTGGGATCAAAAAAAACAGAGGGGAGAGGGAGAGGGAAGGGGAAACGAAGATCCATACCAGACACCAACCTCGTCGGACGCTCCCGCACGGTCACCGTGAAGCAACAACAAATCGGCTCCCTAAAACAACCAGGGGAAGCGGACAAAGAGCTCAGAACCAGCATCAACCACCGGAGCCACCATCGACGCCCAAGCCGTTCAATTTGAATAGGAAAAAAGAAGGAAAAAGAAGGCGGATAGGAACAGAGATGGGGAAGACGGAGGGAAAAAAGAGAGGCAGAGAGAGAGAGGGAGAACTAAGAGGAGAGGAGAATAGGAGGGGGGGACGGCTAGCGGCGGACGCCGCTCCCCCGAGAGAAACCCAAGAGCGGTAGCTGTTTGGGAGAAAAGGAGTTCGTGTGGTTGGGCGGCATGGGTGGCGTGGCTCCCGTTGTGGTTTCTGTTGAGTGCCACGGTTTTTGCTTAACAGCTTGGTGAGCACCCGCAGCAGTGGCTGGTTGTTGGATTGCTGCGTCAATTCCGGTTGGGTTGGCTTGTGGAGGCATGGTGGTGATCGGTGATGTTTGGCCGGCGATCGGGATGCTGCTGTCTAATCGTGGGTGGCGGCGGTGGACAATTTGGCTGGGTTGGATTGTTAGGGTTTGTTTTGGATTTCTCGGGTTGGGCCTAGCCCTCTGGGCTAGCTGCTCTTTTTGTGCTTAATTGTTTGATTTGGGCTTTTTAGGCCTTCTGGGTTGTTGAGCTTTATTTGTTTTATCTAGGCTTGTAGGCCTTTTTAGGTGTTTCGGCTTTTGACCCTTTGGATGTATCTTTCAACTAAGGGTCATCATCAGGTCGGGCCGGCCCAGCCCGCTAAGTCACTTCCCGAGCCTGCCCACGAGCCGGGCTTAGCGGGCTTTTTCTTTTTTGCGGGTCAGGCGGGCCGGGCTACCTACCATAAATTGAAGCCCAGGCCCGACCCACAGGCTAGCCCAATTGACGGGCTGGCGGGCCAAAAGTCGGGCAGGCTTAAATTTCTTTGGGTACAAACTAAACCAAGGGAAAAAAGAAAGGATTTTGTGGGATTTCGGGCTAATAGGCGGGCCCGTGGGCGGGCTTTTGGCCGGATACCACGGGCGGGCTCACGGGCGGGCCGAGTAAAAATTCATAGGCCCAAGCCGGCCCATTACAAACTACGGGCTGGGCTAGCACGCCCGTTGGACGGGCCCGGGCCGGGAAAAAGCCCGATGGGCCGGGCGGGCTTTGGGAAGGGCCGCGGGCCGGCGGGCTAAATGATGACCCTTACTTTCAACCTTTGGTTGATTGTACCTTTCCCCCCTTAATAAAATGTTTGCTTCGTCGTTCAAAAAAAAAAAAGACTTCATACCAAACTTTAACAATTCACTACATGAGGGAGATTGTATCTTACTTGAAGATCGATCCTCAACCACTGGAGATTATCCTTGTCCTCCTCATTCATCAAGTAGCTGTAAGCCCCATTCCTGTGCATTGCAGGATATAAACCAGGCAATCATAGTAGTCTGTATTAATCACTATTAACCTTAATGTTTCAAGTTAATACGTATTTTCTAATTAGATGTAAGGAGCCTACCATAGAAGGAGTGGAATCTGACGATGAAGAGCCCTGCTGGGGGTAAAGTTGTCTTATTTTCCTTAATCACCTGTCCAAGACATAGATTTCCAAGAAATGAACAACATTCAGGGTCGGCCTTGACATTGCGGAGGCTTGAGGCGAATTTTGAAGAAAAGGCCTTAATTTTATTTTTTGGGCTTATATTTGGCTCGGCCCTGAGTTAAGGCACAAAAGGTGGTCACCCAGAACGGAAAAAAAGCCCTTATTTTTTAAGAAGGCAATTTCAAGCTCAAAAATCATGTGTTTACGCAAATAATTT
>JAOTQK010000003.1:7119743-7133128 GCA_025642025.1 Rhododendron ferrugineum
CACAAATCAAGAAAATTCGAAGAGTCCAAATTGGGGTGTCTACAATCGGCTCAGCTCCAGAGTGTTTGCAAAGATTTAGTCTTATTTATAGATATAGATATCGTGTAGTTGCTTCTTTTTTCTTTCTTTTTGAACATCGTGCATGGTTGCTTCTTCAATGGGGAGAAAAAGGAAAAAAAGAAAAAGAAAAAGAGAAGAGAGTTCGCGGCCGTGAGTTGCTTGGTTTCCAATGGAGAGGAGAAGAATGATGACAAAGTCATGGCAACACCGAATTGGAAAGTTTGTGTATATGTTACTTGAAAAGAGACACTACAATTATTTGACTTGTTCAAAAGGGGTGCATTGAAAATTGAGTTTGAAGCTGTCTTCAAAGGAGCTAGTGCCTTCAATTCTAAGAGATTCCTAAAAATTTGAAAAGAAAGAGAAGAAAATGACTGGTCACATGCGAAAAGAGACATAACCCACATTCACAATTAAGTGTCAAAATAGAGGTGGAAAAATTGCAAATGTAAACTTACTGTCAATTTCTTTCACGTTTCAAGAAAAGTTTGAATTACAATATAGCTAGGGACATTATATATATATCCTCTGTAGAGACCATAGTATGGATTCCAACGTTCAGTTTTCCGCATTTGTTGGCCCTTTCTGCGCTCACTTTAGTGACCAAATTTTTGTATTTTACAACTCGTCAGGAGCATTTACCAATAAAAAAAATTCAAGTACATTGAATAGTGGGTTGATATGATTTCGGAATGCATTTCGGTCAAAAATAAAATAAAATTACAACACTAGATTAATAGGTACTCATTTTCTCAAGATAAATGCGTTTCAAAATTCTTACCGATGGTTAAAAAGGTGATTTTTGACATGGTTGAAGCATAGGTAAAATATTCAAAAAAAAAAAATGAACGGCATGGCAAGTATTTTTGTAACTTTGCGAAAAAAGTAGAGTATTAAATATTTAGTTGTGTAGCTAATAACATGTGGTTTGTAGTACAAAGGGTATGCATGTAACCTTGTTTTTGGCTATTGGTTGGTGTCGGACCAGCGATTAGGTCTCGGGTAGTGTAAAGATTAAAAAGTAATTTTAATTTCCTTTTTGTCATTGTTCTTTTAATCATAAAAAAAAATTTGCCGATCAAAAAAAAAAAAACCTTGTTTTTGGCTGGGTTGAATCTCAATGGGTTAGATGTCATAAATAAGGTGCATTCCCTAGTTTCTCAAAACAAAATGATTAGATTGTTGGATTAAGATATGAGATGTTTGTATGTCTTAAGAGCAACAATCTTCGCTACAAGTGCAAGAACAACAATTTTTGTGCTGTGTTTGGACATGGAGCAATCGTGAAAGGAGAGAAAAGGAAAATACTATATGCAATGGTTGGATTAGACAATGAAATGTCTAATTATAGATCATGTAATGAAGAAGATAAGATTAAAATAAATATTTAATTATACATCACTTAATGAAGAATTTTTTTTGCTCTATAACAAATTGTTCCGATGAAAATCTAAAATTAATAAAAAATGGGAAATGATTTTGTCACTTCATATTTTGGTGCAAAAATACATTTACAGGAGAGTGACGTTAACAAAAAAGAGAGTGACAAAATCAGTGCCTTAAAAATTAAGACAATTCAATAATTAAAAAAAGGTAATCCTAGAAAATTATAAGACCATGCAAATGGGTTAGATTTTGGCCCTACATTTTGAGAAATTTTTCAGTGGCGCACGGGTAACACTTGGTGTCCGCTCAGGTGCATTCGGACTGTCCATTTCAATTTTGGACGGTTCGGATTTGGAGAGAAAAAAAGGAGAGAGAAATGGGAGGGTGAGAGGAGAGAGAATATTTCAATTTGAGCCGTCCAAAAATATATCGGACAGTTTGAGAGTGCTGAGCAGACACCACATGTGATATACCCACTCACACTGAAAAATTTCTCATAGATTTTTTACCCTCGCCTGTATTAACATTACCGACCTGCTCTCTCTCTCTCTCTCTCTCTCTCTCTCTCTCTCCTTTTCGATCTTTTCCGACACCAACGCAACTTCCCCTAATCCTCCCCTCCCTCGAGGTTTTCCACCTCCATTTTCAGCCTTCTCTCTCTCTCTCTCTCTCTCTCTCTCTCTCTTCCACTTACATTATTCACAAATACATACACATAAACACACGCTATATCACGTCAATACAAACACACAATACCTCTCCTGATACACTGTGGGGTTTTTTTTTTTTAACCCTTGGAATCAGCACTTGTACAGATGCAATCCACTTCCACTACTCCCAGCTTCCGTTCACGGTCATGTCAACTCTCTCACCACTGAATGGATTCTATCATTCCCCTCTCACTCTCTCTCTTCCTCCTCCACTTCCTTATTCTCTTTCCAAACCCTAGTTCCTCCTCCTCCTCCCACGATTTCTCCATCATCGCCTTCGACTCCGTCTTCCACAACGACTATTCCCCGCCGTCGCCCCCTCCGCCCCCGCCGCGCCCGCCCTCCGTCTCCTGCGAGGACGATTTAAACGGAATCGGAACCCTCGACACCACCTGTCAAATAGTCTCCGATTTGAACCTCACCGGCGACGTGTACATACAAGGGAAAGGTAATTTCATCATCCTCCCGTTTAGGAACGTGACTTGTTTGTCATATGGTTGTGAAATCTCGATCAATATAACCGGGAATTTCAGTTTGGGCGAGAACGCGACCGTTTTAGCCGGTACGTTCGAGCTTGAGGCGTACAACGCGAGTTTCGGTAACGGGTCTGTGGTGAACGCGACGGGTTTGGGCGGTTCTCCGCCGGCCCAGACCAGTGGGACGCCGCAGGGGGTGGACGGGGCAGGCGGGGGCCACGGGGGCAGAGGGGCTTGTTGCCTGACTGATAAGGAGAAGCTGCCGGATGATGTTTGGGGCGGCGATCCGTATTCCTGGTCGACGTTGCAGAAGCCGTGGAGTTACGGGAGTAAAGGCGGGACGACGAGCAAGGAGGTGGATTATGGTGGAGGTGGGGGTGGGAGGATTAGGTTTTGGATAAGGAATTATGTTGAGGTGAATGGTCTGTTGTTGGCTGATGGGGGTGATGGTGGGGATAGGGGTGGAGGTGGGTCTGGTGGCAGCATCTTCATCAAGGCCGCTAAGATGTAATTTCTTCACCTTTTTTTGACTGATTGAAATGAGGACTTAGTGTTGTAGCCTGCATTTTTTTTTATCCCTCTTGTTCATTTCGGTTCTATAATATTTTGGATGATTTTTGCTGCTACAGAAACTGTGAATTTGTTTTGCATTCCCTTAATCATTTCCCATTTGAATTATTAACTTGACTAAATGAATGAATTTATGTGTTTGGCTTTTAGTTGTTTCTAGCGGGTGTAGAAAGGAAAAAAAGTTACTGGAAGCAGGCAAGGCGTTCTGTTTGTCATTATTTCAATGTGATTTGAGTTAATATCAACTGGCTTGACTTTTTTGAGATTAATTGGAGGGGGGATGTTTTTGAGAACCCCGCCCCTCGTACCCAACAAAAGAAAATAAAGCACATCTACCAATAATAAATTGTGGTGATGCTAATAATGAACATAAGAAGATTAACTCGGCGTATGCAAGAAGGGAAGCTAGAGTTATGTGTTTGGATGCGGTTTTGGCTTATTCGGTTTGGAAGGTTTGTCTGTTCATGAGAGTCAATGGTGGTCCAAACAGATGCAAACCCCATTTCTTTTAGGACTAGTCGCTTGCTCTATTAGACTATTTCAATGAGAGAAGTTTTAAGCACCATCCTTAAACATTGGCTCTCGCGTATGGTATTGGTTGTAAATAACTGTTTTGGACCTCCAATAGGGTTATCCTATGTATTGACCAAAGCATATATATTTTTATTTTGATAAGCTAAACGTTATGTATCGACCAAAACATAACGTATATAGAAGTTAACATGCTAATGTTTAGCTTTGTAGACAGAATATAATGGATATTGACAATGAAATATAGAATCCTGCACACCTATTCATCCTCCTCAAGACCAATTACTTCATCTTTCATCTGTACACAGAACAGAGGAGGAGGAGGAAGAAAATGAAGAATAAGGACGAGAAGGAAATAAAACCACAGAAAATGAAGAACAAACTAAAACTATCTAAAAATGAAGAGCATACATGGACTAGGGCCTCATGATCTGTCCTCGTTTGTTGCAACTACCATCAACAATCGAAACCCCTTATAATTTGGAGGATTTTATTGACTTCAACTTATAATACCTTGCGAGTGATTGATGAGATGATGTGTATAGAAGATCTGGAAAACTCTGTGAGGTGCAAGGTTCATGGCGTGAGGCGTGCACCTCACATTCCTCAAGTGCATTTCAAGAACCGCGCCTCGCCTCAAGGTATTCAAGGCACTATTGCTTTGCCTCGCCTCAGCACCGAGCTCACCTTTTACAACACTGCCGAGGGTCTTGTGTAAATGTTTTCCTTGGAACAAATCTTTCTTTCCAGCCTATCTTGTTCAAATGTGTTTTTATTTCCTGAATCTCTAAGTACTCCATGATTATGCTTTTGAAACACATTGGTCTTGCCATGGCCTTTCTTAGCATGGCCTTTCTTAGCATTTAGACATCCCATCCTTTTCTTCAATATTGGTTTTCCATACCTTGCCATGGCCTTTCTTAGCCTTTAGATATTCCATCCTTTTCTTACAACATTAGTTTCCATAAATTCCCATGGACGTGGTTTTTCCTTTCCTAAGTACGGGGAAAACAACTTTTTCCGGCACTATGAAATGGGTTGGTGGTTTCTCTACCTAGGAAAAGTGAAGTCCTTTCAACCTAGCTTTGAGAGTTGTTGCAACGAGTTTTAAGATTTTATTGTTGCAACGAGGACATGCTTTAATTTGATAGAAGTATATGTTGCTTGGTATGAATATTTGCTTCAAAACCAATGGAAGAATAAAGGAACATCTTTGTAATGAGGCCCTGTGATGTTGGTTTCCTATTTCTGTTGGCCTAACATCCAAATTTGTCCAATTTGTTACTTTATGTTTGGAGTTGAATGGCAGGTACTTAATACTTACCATACTGCTTTATCGTTCTTGAGTTTGTTTGATCAGAAAGATTTGATAATGCATTTTGAGGCAATTGGAGTCCAGATGGTTGTTATTGCCTTTTTTTTGAAGGTCAACAGTATGTTGAAAGAGGACTTTTTCTCCCATTCCTTTAGGGTCTGTTTGGAACTTAGGGAAGGAAATGTAAATGGATACAAAAAATTCCTTCTTCCTTGTTTGATTTACAATGTAGAAAGAAAAAGAAAAGATTCAAGAAAACGAAATGGGAATCAACTTTCCTTCTTCTTTGATTTTCTCTCATAATTCCCTTAAATCTTTCTTTCTCTTTTATATTACCAAACAGCAAAAAAAGAAAATATTCCCCTATCATTTCTCCTTTTTTCTTTTCTTTTCTCTTCTCTTCTCTTTCCTTCCCTAAGTTCCAAACAGACCTTTAAGCGAAGTACCAGCTGTACTAATTCCATCTTTGATGCTTTGGTTTTTTGGATTAGAATTAATGAAGATGAAATTCTTCGAACCTCATTTACTTATGTTATATTACAACCTTTTGGATGCTTTACTTGCTCCTTTGGTAAATCTTCCTTTATTTCAAGGAAAAGTTGGGTTTGGCAACAATTCTGCCATGTCCTGGCATTTTGAGTTTTTACTCCAACAAAATGAGGTGTTAATGAATGGATGTTCTGCTCATCTACAACTTCAATCTTTTCCACTAAGAGCATCTCTAACAGATGCCTCCAAATTTAACCTCAAAAGTGTACTGCGTTATCTTACATTATCAATTGGAGTGTGCGCTTTTGTTGTGCACCCCAACAGACTCATCAAACTTTAATATTATAAGATTTGTTTTTGTCTTTTGCTACCTTGAGTGCACTCCAATAGACTTCAAACTTTTTGTAGTGTTTGGGGTATGAAGGTTGTTCTCACGTGTCAAATTTGAAGGAGAGAGAAAACAATTTCAAGGGTGGCTTGATGTTGTTTGAAGTATTTGCTGGAGTAATCAAATCCTACCTAAATCTTCAAATGTCTTAAAATTTGGTGGGGGAAGGTTCTCGTGGAGACGCTCTAATGCTGTTTTTTTTAATGGCTCTTATGATGTCATTTGTGTCAAGCAGACCTCCATTTCTTCTTTGCGTTTATTGATAAATTGAACATCGTGTTATACTAGCAATTCAACAAGAGTTTTTTGTACAAGTCATTTAAGATGGGTGCTTCTATGTGAGTCGGAAGAAGATATTGCTTTTGTCCCTGGCCCGTGATTTCTCTTTCCATAGAGAAACATGAAGAAATCAAGTTTCCCTTGATAAGTTAAGCCTATGAAACTTCACAATTGTTTTCAACCTATTTCGATTCAAGTTCAAGCATAAAGAAACAACGGAGTTACATTTGATGTAATTTATGTAACTTTTTGAAGGAAAAAAGAGCTTTTAGTTGCAAAAATCGTCTTTAATCTGTTTCAATATCATCATTTTAGGTAAAATTTACAATATAGGAAGAATGCTCAACAAAGGATAACCTGATTAGTTGACAAGAAAACTGTAGCAATCCATCGACAGATTCCATAAAAAAACCTGAATTTTATCCAGAACAAGGAGTAAACATCATGGGAAATCTCTTTGTTGAGCATTCTTTGGGGCCAGTCCATACAGAGATTTGCTCTGGGTAGAGGATTTGGTTTTGATACATGGGTTTGCGTTATGTTAATTTCTGCCTTACGATACGTGCTTTTACGCAAAACATGCACGCAGGTAAGCATATATCCTGGAGTGATTTTAATCCATTTTTTTCATGTGAAGAGCAGGATTGGAAGTGGTAGGATAAGTGCTTGTGGGGGTAATGGTCTTGCTGGTGGGGGAGGTGGAAGAGTCTCTGTTGATATTTTCAGCAGACATGATGACCCTAAAGTCCTTGTTCACGGTGAGATAGCTCTTCTGCTTTTTTTTTTTTATTTCTGTTTTGGTGATAAGAACTTGTCGTCCTTGCTCTCGATTTAGCTTGGATTGTGGTACTGGTACCTTTCCACTCAGTTTACGATGCGAACATATTATTTTCTGCTTAGACGCGCAATGTTTTTAACTTTTCGATGATATCTTAAGGTTCTCTTAAGCAATTCTGAAGAATAACCGGGAGGTACCCCAACCCAAGTACCAGGGAGTGACGGGGACATGCCTGTGTTTGTTTTTGTATAGCCTAACATGGTTGAATCTCTGTACACCGAAAACCTCCCCCTTTGATCCGTTTTCAATATGTTTGAATATCAAAGTAAGGACATGGTTTTGTTGAGTCGAGAGAAAGAGGAATCTTTATACACAAGCTGTTGTTAGTGGAAATAGCTAGTGATGACTGATGTCCAGTAACGGTTTAAGGTAGTACGATTCTTGCTGAACTGACAGAAAACCGATTTCTGAAACAAGATGGAATAGATGCGAATTGCGGAATAGTATGAAAACTTGGACAGGGCGGAATGAAGGCTGTCTGTCCCATATCCTGGCATGGATGGTCGGTTTCAGACTGTTCTGACTGGCGTGGAACTGTACATCCTTGTTTCTTAGGATTGTATATCCATAGGAGATAATCCATTTGATTAGCTACCTATAACATGAAATTTAAAATTGATTGGAATAGCTACCTACTAAAGACTAACTGGGATAGCATATTCTTTGCTAAATTCAGAGATCTAAAAAGAACTCCATTTGTCTCTATTAGATAAATTTATCCTGTGCTGCTTCTGAAGTTGTACTACTATCCTTCAGTGGCGGAGGGAGCATGGGACGAGCGGGGGCACGCGCCCCCACTCAATTTTTTTTTTAAATTTTAAAATGTATGTGTTGTATTTTGTCTAGTTAATTGTGTTTCATAAATCTACTTTTTATCTTTCTACGACATGTCGAATATCATTTCATTCTCAATTTTTTGTTTCACATTTTTGAACATTGTCATTACACTGACAAAATGAGATGTCTAATATGAAAAATAGCAGTCACTTACTAATTGGAACTCTCTAATGCATAATGTCCAAAATTCAAAAATGTCTAAACCATGGGCTATATGTTTTATACTTTAGCAATTATTAACAATGGGAGCAATATTGCTAAATATTGTTTAGTGAATTGCTCTTAGACTTTGATACGCTGAGACAATTCAAGCAATTCGATTGTTTTTATATTCTATAGATTCCTGGCTACGCCACTGCTATCCTTTATGCCCTTAATACCCAAACAAAGCAGTCTTCACTCGTGCCTGAACTGAATGAGGCTGTGGCTCGGAAGTCAAATATGTTCACATGTTTAGCAGGTGAATTGTGCATTCATAGTCTCATATTACAATTAATTAGGACATCGTATTGCCGAGATATATGCGTGCAAATTTGGCTTGATTGCCTGGGGATACATATGTTGGATCTCAGGGGTGGCCTTAGTGTAGACCAAGGGACTGTGGCCCACACTCAGATTTTTGAAATTTTGAACTGTAGCATGTTGTAACACTGCCATATTTTGAGAAATTTCTAGCTGTGCTGTCTAACCCTCAATGGCTGGTTCCCCCACTGTTATAGCTAGGCTTATTATGAATTCAAGGAATCAAGATACACAAGTCCCAACACATTGAATGTGGCATGCTGGTAATTGTCCCGTACAAAACCACTATATATAACAGCGCACCTAGACTCTTTTTAGTTCATCCTAAACTCCTAGTTATGTGGAGCCTACCCTTCTAACTTTTTGGCACTCTCTCGCTGAAACCATGAATAGTTGCTGTCAAATAGTTTGCTCTACTTCATTGTTTAACATTCGAGTGTTCAACAACCCAAACCCAAGACCAAAACATCCGAGTGTTTGTCATTGAGATGATTCTCTGTACCAAATTTAGCGTGATCTAGTCCTCTGACTTTTTAAACAATTTCAGTGCTCTGGGTTACCCATTTAACCTTTCAATATGCATTGGAACTTCTATTATTGTGTGTGAGTATATGCTTATATATCCTTGCAGGAGGAAGAAGTTCTGGTTGCCCACAAAACTCAGGTGCTGCCGGGACTTTTTATGATGCTGTTTCTCGGAGCCTAATAGTTAGCAATCACAACATGTCTACTGATACAGACACACTTCTTCTGGAGTTCCCTTACCAGCCACTTATGACGAATGTTTATATCCGGAATCATGCCAAGGCTGCTGTTCCCCTGCGTTGGAGTCGCGTGCAGGTCAGTGGATTTCCCGTTTTGATTTTGCTAAATGTAAATTTTGACGCCAGAATTGAGACCCAAAGTAAGGGTTGTTTTCTCATTATGTTTAGTTATAGAAGAGTAAAGGAATAATTATACACTACACCCTTATCTACTAATCTATTTACATAGGATATTAATTATACACTAATTGGAAACTACACCCGTAACTTAACACTCCCCCTCAAGTTGGTGCGAAGATATCAATCAAGCCCAACTTGAACACAATGGGGTGGAAACTCTTGCTACCAAGTCCTTTTGTGAATATGTCAGCTAATTGATCTTTAGATCAGATCTCACAAAAGGCATACATATCAAACCCTCACTCAGCTTCTCCTTGATGAAGTGCCTGTCAATCTCTATGTGCTTCATTCTATCATGCTGAACGGAATTATGAGTAATATTTATGGCCGCTTTATTGTCACAGTAGAATTTCATAGGACAATTATTAGAAAGTCCCAAATCATGTAATAAGGTTTGGAGCAACAAGAGCTCACAAATGCCATGTGCCATAGCTCTATACTCAGCTTCTGCACTAGACCTGGCGACCATTGATTGCTTCTTACTCCGCCAAGTAATCAAATTCCCCCCTAGAAAAGTACAGTAGCCAGAAGTAGAGCATCTATCATCCACAGAACCAGCCCAGTTGGCATCAGTAAATTCCTCCAACTGCAGGTGACCATGGTTGGAGAACAAAATTCATTTCCCTGGAGCTGATTTGAGATACCTCAAGATACGATAAACTGCATCCAAATGTGAAGTATGAGGGTCATGCATAAACTGACTAACAACACTTACTGCATAAGTAACATCCGGTCGGGTGTGAGCTAAGTATATCAGTTGACCTACAAGAGTTGCAGATACCTCTCCTTATCAGTGCGCTTCCCCACATCTCCACTAAGATGATTCGCCTCAATAGGAGAATTTGCAGGTTTACAACACAACATACCTATTGCTTCCAAAAGAGCAAGTCCGTTGGGAGATTGAAATACCTTTATCAGACCTTGCCACTTTCATTCCAAGAAAGTATCTTAGTGGTCCCAAATCCTTAATCTCAAATTCTTTAGCCAGACTAGACTTAAGATTGAGAATCTCATCCACATCATTGCCTGTCATTATTATATCATCAACATAAATAATAAGGACAACAATCTTACCAGCACTTCCCTTGATGAACATAGTATGATTTGCATGGCTCTGTTTGTAACCAAACCTCAACATAGCCTTTGAAAATCTGCCAAACCAAGTTCTAGGTGATTGCTTCAACCCATAAAGAGCCTTCTTCAATCTGCACACCTTTCCCTC
Source organism: Rhododendron ferrugineum (assembly GCA_025642025.1). Classification (NCBI taxonomy): domain Eukaryota; kingdom Viridiplantae; phylum Streptophyta; class Magnoliopsida; order Ericales; family Ericaceae; genus Rhododendron; species Rhododendron ferrugineum. The sequence goes on from JAOTQK010000003.1 coordinate 7,130,311, forward strand.
AGTCTCGGAGGAAGAAAAATCTGATGGTACATCCATATACACCTCCTCCTCTAACTCCCCATGAAGGAATGCATTTTTCACATCAAACTGGTGAAAAGGCCAATTCAAATTCGCAGCACAAGAAAGTAGAGCTCGCACACTGTTCATCTTTGCTACTGGAGCAAACGTCCCCTCGTAGTCAATACCATAGGTTTGAGTAAAACCCTTGGCAACAAGGCTTGCCTTGTATCTCTCAACTGGACCATCAGCATTTTGCTTGACAGTGAAAACTCACTTGCATCCCACTGATTTCTTTCCCCTGGGAGTGACACCAGCTCCCAAGTGTCATTCTTTTTCGAAGCCGTCATCTCCTCTACCATAGCTCTTTTCCACTCAGATATCATGAATGCATCCTTCCAATTCTATGGAATAGATATAGAAGAAAGAGACGAAACAAAGGCATGGTACGAAGGAGATAAACGATCATAAGAGACATACTAAGAAATGAGATGTTGAGTACAAGACCTAACACCTTTCCAAAGAGCAACATGAAGATTATCAGAATCAATAATAGGAGGTTCAATGGGAGAAGATTCATTACCAAATGAGTCAGTTGAGGAGTTCGGAACTGAAACAGGGGATGGTGATTGGCAAGATGGAGTACACATGAAGATTTGCCTTTCTTTCCTTTCTTTTGATACGTTGCCAAGGTAGTAGTAGGCCATTCACTTGGTCTGATACGCCTATCTCCATCCACTCGTCCACCAATGTCCTGTTTTACACTATCAACAGACACTGGTTCCACTCCAGACTTCTCCTTCTCCCTCTCACTACGAAAAGGAAGTGACCATGACCCTTGATTCTGAGATGTAAACACCTCTTCCTCCCTCATCTCTTCTTGACTGACATGCTGCTCCCCCTAAAAAGATGGAGTGGAGGGAGAGTAAAAAGACTCGGTTTCCCGAAAGGTGACATCTATAGAGACAAAAAACTTCCTATATTGAGGATCGTAACATTTATATCCCTTCTGGGTAGGAGAATACCCAACAAAAACGCACTTATGGGCTTTATGACCCAATTTGCCACCAGAAGGGTGAGGAGCATGAACAAAACACACGCAACCAAAAACTCTCGGGAGAAGAGTTAGGACACGACAACTATTAGGGAGATACTCAATAGGAGTTTTGAAGTGAACACTGGATGACATACGGTTGATAAATAAGTTGCAGTCAAAATCGCTTCTCCCCATAAATATTTGGGAACATTCATGGTGAACAAAAGAGAGCGAGCAACCTCAGCAAGATGACGATTTTTTAGTTCAGCAACTCCATTTTGTTGTGGAGTGTCAACACAAGTCGTCTGAAAAAGAATACCATTTTCATCCTGAAAAGTCCTAAAATTCCTATCGATATACTCAGTGCCATTGTCACTACGGAGAATTTTAATATTCGTGTCAAATTGAGTGCGCACTATCGCATGTAAAGATTTAAAATGAGAAAAGATTTCACTTTTTGACTTAAGTAAATACACCAAGTAACACAGAATAACTGTCAATAAAAGTGATAAACCACCGAAAACCTTTAAGAGAGGTAACAGGGGAAGGACCCCAAATATCAGAATAAATAATCATAAAAGGAGAGGCACTCCGTTTATTTATGTTTTCCAAGCTCACAGGCTTCACAAAAAATCTGACTCCTAGAACAATGCTTAATTAAACTAGAGAAAAGTTTCTCAAAATCCCAAAAGAGGGATGACCCAATCTACAGTGCCACTGATGTAATATAGAAAGAGCTGAACTCGTATCTGCTTGCAGAGCAAAACCACATGACATGGGTGAACGAGGTGTAGACTCCAAAAAATATAGGCCACCATGTGCTTTACCACTGTCAATCACTTTGCCTATGTCCATTTCCTAAAAAACACAATGAGTAGGAAAAAAGGTCACTGAACAATTTGTAGAACTAGTAAGACTACTAACGGACATAATGTTAGTGGCAAAGTTTGGAACATGTAGAACTGAAGAGAGGGAAATAGAGGGAGAATAGCGAACGGAACCTTTCCCTGAAATAGCCGAGAATGATCCATTTGCTAATCTGACCTTATCCTTACCAGAACAAGTAGGGTAACAATCAAATCTAGAGGAACAACCTGCTATATAATCTGAGGCACTGGAATCTATAATTCAAGGAATAGAAGAAGAGGCAGTAAATGCACTAGCCGGAATACCTGTGTGAGCAAAATAGGATAGGATGAAGTGGGACCTGCAGTGGAAGTGGGAGCTATAGTAGATGGAGAATCAGCCCGAGCCATTAGGCGCCTGAGAGCTTGCATCTCCCCCTGAGAAAAACCACCAACATGATCAAAAGATGATTGACCCAGTACTGAACCCAGAATCAGGCAAGGTAGCAAATGTAGACTCCGAAACATGGCCTAGGCTTGAGAACGCATGAGACCACGTCCGCGACCACCGCATCCACCCCCTCGCCCATGAGAGGGACGACCATGTAACTTCCAACAGAAATCCCTGGTATGGCCGGTGTTATGGCAATAATCACACCGGAGTGACTCACGATCAATAGGCCCATTGCTAGCACTACTTACCACTCTATGGAACAAGCTCAAACTGACCCTGAGGAATGGCAATTAAGGCAGAACGATCAGAAGTAGGAGTATGTGTCATAGCCAATGTTCTAAATGGCGCTTGGCGGTAGTAGGGCGGAGACCCACCTCCAAGCGCCAAGCAATTCGGCGGATTTTTTTATTTTTTTTTAAAACAAACCATTATCCAATCAAACTATATTCCATGTATCCATAATGCAAGTTCAAACTTCAAAGTACA
>JAOTQK010000003.1:7133228-7147931 GCA_025642025.1 Rhododendron ferrugineum
CGATCGACTGGAGTGAGTGAGAAATGAGAATGGGTGTGGGTTGTAATTATGTAATTGTTATATATATATATATATATATATATATATGATTTTGTCAAAATTACATAATACGTCCTTTTAGTTTAATACTATACATTTTAGGCCGCCAAAGGCGCCGACGCCGCCGCCAAGGCCGCCTAGGCGGCCGCTAAACCTCCCTGGGCGCCAAATCAAACGCCAAGGGGTATTGGCGTGGCGGCGGGGTACCTCAAAGCGCCGGCGGCCGCCATTTAGAACACTGGTCATAGCACCCCTCCTACTCTCCTTGTGCTGAATAATGGCATAGGCCTCTCCCAAAGACGGAAACGGAACACGACCCAACACCTGCACTCTAATCGGATCATATTCCACATCAAGACTAGCCAAAAAGTCATAAACTCGCTCTTTCTCTATCCTCTTCAGCCAATTAGCAGCATCAACAGCACAAACAGTTTGTAACCCCTGATAATAATCAAATTCCTGCCATGCTTCACTTACGTCAGCAAAGTACACAACGACGGATCGATGGTTTTGTTCCAATGTACGGAGTCTCTTCCTCAACTCAAAACATAGTGCATCATTACCTTGCTGAGAATAGGTTTGGGCTGCAGTAGTCCAAATCTGATGTGGAGTATCAAGAAGTAGGAAAGTATGGCGAATATCAGCTCTCATAGAGTTAAACAACCATTTCTGAGATTTAAACTTCTTGAGTTCAACCGCCTCAACAGGTGGAGTAACAGGGCTCTCAATGAATTCTGACATCCCTTTAGCCTCAATAGCCCAAGTAAAAGTACGAGACCAAATCAAATAGTTGGTACCATCCAACTTAATGTGGCAAATTTCCTGAGAACAATTATCTAGAGTCCCTATAGAACAATTATCTAGAGTCCCTACACGACTCAACTCATCATTTGTACTAGCGGAAGTCTTGTTTATCCTCCGACATTTCAACAAAAACTCAGATGATAACAAACTGAATAGAATAAGAGAAATTATTCTGACCCAACTCCAAACAAGTATAAGCAACCCTTACCAGTCCAAACGAGAGCCAACCAGATCTGACCCAGTGATTTCCGAGTCCAAATACCTCAAGGCAGGTGCCGAATAGTTGAAACACACTGACCCAGTCCAGATCGAGTACAAACAGAAGGCGCCGGAGGTCAGATAGTGACTGTTGGAGGTCTCCAGTGGCCTGAAAAGCTTCAACGGTGGTCGGCGAGTGCTGGAAAGGGTCGCCGGAAGTTGGCGACGTCGGGAAGGTCTTGGCAGAAGTTGACGATGTCGGGAAAAAAAGGGGTTTTTGTGGTCGGCAGGTACAAGGAAACTTAGCGATGTCGGGAAAGGCTGGGGTATGATCAGCGACTTCAACGAGGGAGATCAATCAGTAACTCCAACACGATAGATCACTGATGTTGGTTTCCCAGGGAAATCGATTGACATACATGCTCTGATACCATGTAAATATTGACGCCAGAATTGAGACCCAAAGTAAGGGTTGTTTTCTCATTATGTTCAGTTATACAAGAGTAAAGGAATAATTACACACTACACCCTTATCTACTAATCTATTTACGTAGGAGATTAATTATACACTAATTGCAAACTACACCCGTAAGTCGTAACTTAACACTAAATGTGGACCTAATAGTGGTTATGGCTGTAAAGGTACCTTGCATGCCAAATTTGTCCAAACTTTCTCATAACCTCTTCTTTGGATAAGCCCATGCTAGCCTCTTTCTCTGCAAAGACACATGCATCTTTAATTCCGTGGCCTTTTGAACCGACAAACTCCCAACTTCTCTATGTTCCACGACTTCAAATCTTCTTTGAGAAGCTTGAGCTTTTTCGCTTGGATCCAACCTGAGTTACTAAAGACCTGGTATTCGCTCTGCCACTCCGTGATTGCATCGTGAAAGCTAGGGGTGTGCACGGGTCGGGTTTGAACCGAACCCGTCACCCGACCCGACTACATCGGGTAGAATTTTTGAGGACCCGCCACCGAACCGAGGTATTGTGAAAACCGTCCGGGAAACCGAGTATTTTGGTCGGGTCGGGACGGCCGGGGCCGTTGGACTGGACTAAACAAATCTCAGAAGACAGAAGTGCAAAACCCAAAAAAAATTGAGAGAGAGAGAGATGATGGAGACGGAGGCTCACGAACCTCACGGTGGAGGCGACGCCGCGACCGGTGGAGTGTGGACGTTGGTCAGACGGTGTGCGTCTGTGCGAGAGAGAGAACAACACACAGCGAGAGAGAGAGAGAGGAGATAGAGAGCGAGAGAGAAGGCGGTGGTGCTGGTGCGACGAAGGCTCACGGTGGTGGACCTGGAAGTGATGGATTGGGCGGACTCGGCGGAGACATTTTCAGATCTGGAAGGATGGGAGGGTTGTGACTGCAAGGGTTTTGAAATTTTCTGAGAAAAAGTTCTCTCTTTCCCTTTTATACCCAGGGCTTCCCGAGAAAAATTACAAAATACATAGGAGTACTATATATTATGTATATGCGTATAATATCATCAGGTCGGGTCCGACGGGTAGACTGGGACCTGACCCGTACCCCGAACCGAGACCCGAGTTTTGAACACCTCCCTACCCGTAACCGACCAAACCTACTGTTCGGGCCCGCCCGAAACCCTTCGGGTCGGGTCGGACCCGCAGGTAGGCGGGTATTTTGCACAGGCCTAGTGAAAGCCATCTGCTTGAAGCTACATATTCTTGAACTGAATGGGGTCCTGCCATTGATACTGATTGCAACACATGATCCAAGTGAGGGTATCGGCAAAAGCAAATGAGCAACAGTAGGAAAATGCTGTCCCAAATCCATAGAGACCAGGATGCTGTCAATCCTGGACATGGAAGAACCGTTGGACCAAGTGTAAGGCCTTCCGAAAGAGAATTATCCATATCAATTACTGAAGAAAACTCCCTTGTTTCCCTGGTTTTCTTTCATGGGGGCATCTGATTTTGTAAGTTCGCTGCCCAAACCCAATGGACAACACCACCAGGAAGCATTAGCCCCAAGCTCCTCATGTAACCCCCTCCTGTCACCAACCCCAGAGGGCGATACACTAGAGTGGACACTCATCTGTACGCATCCTCTTCACACACAAACAGAAAATGAAAGAACTGCAAACATCATCTCCCTTCTACATCATGCTCCTACAGTAAACATCTCCTTCCTGCGTGCGTGGGCGACCGGAAGATGAGCCCAACCCACAGATCTACTTTTGTTAACATTCCTCACAATCTCCTCACAAATATTTTCGATCTTTGTTTCTTAACAATACGCCACAGTGATGAGGACAACAAAAACCGGTAAATTGTTAGATGACGGTATTTGGGTTATTTTAGAGATCCTAATCAGGGGAAGAGGGGGTCATTCATCCCATGAATCTAATAGTTGCATGAATATGCATTTAGATACATAAAACACATGTTTTTATTATGAGATTCAATGTATGCATTTATATTTAGGTTTATTCACATAAGTTAGTCAGTGTCTGCATTAGGTTCATTCACATGTTGTATTCGATGTATTCATTTCATTCTATCTAGCTAGAAAGTAGAATAGACGTTAGGGCTTATGAATATTGATGTAATCTTTCATTTTACGAATAGAGTTGATTATTGAATTTGAACATCGAGTCTGCGGTCATCGTATTTGGGGCTGCGGTCCTTGCAGAAATCGCCTAACCCTTGCGGGGGTGAAGCACTCTCTCTTTCTTCTTCTCATTCTTTTCTTTCTTCTTCTTTGCGCACTTACTCAAGTAGTATCCTTATTTTCCCGCCCAAAACCACCACAATTCTATAGTAGGCTGCAATACTCTTAAGTGTCCTAAGACCGTTCTACATCTCACAAATACCTTCCAATTCGATAGGAGGGACCAAACGGCCACCCTTTTCAACTCAGCATTCAAACCCCCAAGTAAATGTCATTGAGAAATGAACAACTTACTGGCTTGTCTTCCTCCAAACGAGCGCCTCTCCCTTTGCTTCCCCAGTAGTAATTTACCTACCATGCCAAGTTTCGCAACTCCCTTTTCCCTATACTCCGCTGCCCTCCTGAATTAGAAGCAGTTCTCTAAGCTACAGGCTTGTTTTCCCCTACCTTCAAGGTTTTCAGAACCTTCGGAGCTGCTGCCTCCATTCTTCCATAGCAAAATCTGAGGCATACACTAAAGGTTGACTTTCCTAAGAACCAGATCAGAAACTTCCACTCCTTCGATCACTAAGAGAGGAAGAAATCTCTCCCATGGGCCCCATCTTGTCTTCTGGCTGCTACAGTATCATTCCCTCTAGCCACACTTCTATCATAATCTTCCCCACAATTCACACCCATGTGCTAAGAAAACATTGATATCTTATAGTTGAATAATTCCAAGTTACTAACAGAGGTTCATCATGATTGACAGTGTTTGTTTTAGTTTTTCAGTTATTTTGTGAAATTAAGCATTTGTCTGTTCCATGGACTACATAATGTCATTCTTAGCTTTACTGTGCAGTCGTGATTGATCCTTGTGGACATGACTATGCCGCTCTTCAGTACTTCTCAAATGCATGTTTTAGCTACGCTTTACCACTTCTGTTGATAGTATTTCACAGCTTTAGAGAAGATAAATTCTTGTATGCTTTTTTATTTATTTTTTGTTGAAAGGAAATTGCGGAAGATGGTTATGTTTGTATACAGGGATCTAACTATTTTGAGCACCATTTAGGTCCAAGGACAAATTAGTCTCCTGAGTGGTGGAGTTTTGAGCTTTGGATTGGCACATTATCCTTTGTCAGAATTTGAATTATGGGCAGAGGAGCTGTTAATGAGTGAATCTGTAATTAAGGTATGCCTATTTATGCCTATTTTATCTTATGCTTACTACCTCGTATATGTTAGGTACCTAAAACTTTATATATGTACCTAATTATCTCTGTGCCCTTCAAAAATGCTCTCTCTCTCTCTCTCTCTCTCTCTCTCTCTCTCTCTCTCGCGCGCGCGCGCGCCACGTGTAGTCTCGTGCACTGGGTATCTTTGTTGAAGAATGTTATACACCACATATTCTCAATATAATCAAACTTTGTAAGTTCATGTTAACTATAACTTATGATTGCTTGTAGATTTCTCATCTTTGGTGAAGAATGTTATACACAACTTATTCTCAATAGTGACTATATAAATCAAACATTTTAAGTCTCAGTAGAAGTATAACTTATGATTTCATTTAGATTCAGTCAGCCAGCTCGATCTGGTTCTTGATGCCAGTTAGTCCAATCCAAACTTGTTCACTATAACTCAGAGAGTCATGGCTTTGCCATATGCAAGTCTTTTGGTGAACTTATTGTTGTACTCCACTTGGATGGAGCCAAACACACATTGTTTTCTGAAGTTTTGAACTTATGAGCAATGGTTCTTGTGAGAGAAATTTCTTTGTGGAGGGTGATAAAAAAATAGATAGATGTCGGGATTCCTACCATAATCATCAGATTCATCAGTACATGGCCATGGCTTGTTATGATGGGAAAAGCTCAGGCTGCAAAGAATGAGAATGCTATCAAGTCTAAAGTGTGTGTTCTGTCGCAATCAATTAAATATAATCTAGATGTATTGGATTCCCTAGGAGATTACCATAGATAAGCATTCTTGGGAGGCCATTACTTGGTGCGACAGGTAAAGCATGACTGACAAGTATAGCAAAACAGGTTTGGTAGCAGTCAGACCATCCCTTCCCGCCTAGATGAAATCAGCATGGGTAGTGGCCTTACTCGGGACGTTAGAAAAGGTATTTTATACATAAAAAAGAATTAGAGAGGCACCAACAGAATGCCACCCGTGTACTTCATATCTGTGACAAAATCCATGCAAGAAGCCACTCATAAAACTCCAAAAATTGGAATATCGATTCAAGGAAGGGACTTCTCCTCCCGAGGATCAACTAAGTGAAATTCTGAAACTTACTCTGCACTTCAAAAGTTCTCATATTGTGCTTCCTCCAATTGGCCACCTCAAAGTTTATGGGCCCAACCAAATTCCACTCCTTTTCTTCCTCTTGCCAAATCTAGCCCCTCTCTGAGAAAGTATGAACTTGAAGACATATGAGCACACTCCATTTTGAGAAATTAATTTTGAATCGGTTTCTCATTTCGTTCATTGTACTTTATTTGAACCGGTACCTGATATGGACAGTTTGGATCTACCTCATTAGGCCCGGATTTGGCAAGTTTTGATCCATTAACTTTATCAATACCAGAGGTGGATTGTGTTTCACATGCACTTGGAAACTCTATTACACTTGTCCTGGTGTTCAGGATAACAGTTTTCTCTTTACGTATGTTTTGTTTGAAGATCAGTTGTTTCCCGTTGTGTTTCTTATGTTTTACGTTCTCGCATCATATTCGGGTACAATATACAATGTGCTGTTCTTTTGAATTTCATGTAAACAAAAAGTAAATCTATTGATTCTAATTTATTTCTGGTTAGTTTGTCCTGCATATCCGCCCCTCTGATTCTGATTATTTGGAAATTATAAGTTTTCTGATCACTGTGCTTGATAACTTCAGGTTTATGGAGCTCTACGGATGTCTGTAAAAATGTTCTTGATGTGGAATTCGACAATGCTTATAGATGGTGGTGGAGATGCAAATGTGGAGACATCATTGCTTGAAGCTAGTAATCTAGTTGTTCTCAGGGTGCTTTAGCTATTCCATTATCTAGATTGTCTTACTCTCTAGCACTCAAATCTCATTCGTGGCATGACTTTGCTATTTTTTCTGTTTAGGAATCATCTGTCATACATTCTAATGCAAACTTGGGAGTTCATGGGCAAGGTTTACTAAATTTATCAGGACCAGGAGATAGTATTGAGGCACAGCGCTTGGTTTTATCTCTGTTCTATAGTATCCATGTAAGTGAACGTCCATTTTAATTGTTCGCTTTTAATATTGGCTTTGGGTGTTTGGAAAACATCTATTAGAATCAATGCTTATTTTTCCATTTGGAGTTCAAGTTAGCTGATACATGAACATTGTAGTCTGATACAACTAATGATGTTCATGTTTTGAACTACTCTCCAAACCCAACGTGGACCTTTTCCATTTGCTTAATAATGCATGAACATAGTAATGCATGTTCAGCTGATACATGAACATTAATAATGCATGGTCATTTGATTTTAATGAGATGGATGTAGGACTTACGAAACTGGCAAATTGGTTAAAATTGCTCAGATCCTTTTAAGTTGTCATAGTCAAGAGAGCATTGAACATTGTTTGCACATCTTGCTGAACAGTGTTAATTTCTTCCTTATTCCCTCGTTTGTTTTTTCTCTCTTCCCTAATGAAGGTTGGACCTGGATCTATTATGCGAGGTCCTCTGGCGAATGCAACAGCTGATGATGTGTAAGTTTTTTGTTTATTTCTTTAGTCCGAAACCCTCAGCTGCAGTTTTTGTGGTATACCTAAATACTTATTTCGATGGATGTTAGGATGCCAAAGCTGAACTGTGAACTTCAAAATTGCCCGGTAGAACTACTTCATCCGCCTGAAGATTGCAATGTTAACTCTTCACTGTCCTTCACTCTTCAGGTCTTTTTCAACTAAAAAGTGCTCAATGCTGATAATAGGTTTGGCTGCTCATTTTTTAGGCCTTTTAACATATTTGTTCATCTTCTTTAATAGATCTGCCGAGTCGAAGATATCCTTGTTGAAGGCATTGTAGAAGGATCTGTTGTTCATTTCCATAGGGCAAGAACAATAACTATCCAGTCTCTCGGATCAATTAGTGCATCTGGGATGGGTATATGCCTTTTCTTTGCTTTATAATCCTGTTAACTCCTGATTTATTGGCAGATTCTGCTCTCTCGCTCGCCAATGCAGCTTGATTGGTGTTTTTTTGTTATCTATCCTTTATTTATTACTTGACCGGGGCGGTTCCGCGGACAACCAATTAAACACCTAAAAAAACACCCAAATCTCAATTTCATAGTTCCCGATCAAATTTTTATGATCCGAACCGTTCAATGTGTGCAGAATGTGATTTTAAGGGTGCCAGCGAGAAATTAGCAAAAAAAATGACCGGGAAGTGCTTGTTTTGAGCAGTTTTTAATTGAACCGTTCATCAAATCTAAGCTAAAAACTGCTCAGATCAAGCCCTTCCCGGTATTTTGTTTTTGCTGATTTCTCGTGGGTACGCTTAAAATCACGTTTTGATCACATTGAGCGGCTTGGATCATTAAAATTTGATCCGGAACTATGAGGTGTTTTTTTAGGTGTCTAATTAGTTGTCCCTGGAACCGCCCCGTGGGACCGTAATCATGATGTCAAGGGATGAGGAAAAGAACATTTCCACAGAATGTGCTTATTATGGCTTAACTGTAGTTCATTAGTGTTGTAATTCCGCTACTGTGTTTGTGCAGGTTGTACAGGTGGTGTGGGTAGAGGAACAGTTTTAGACAATGGTATTGGCAGTGGTGGCGGGCATGGTGGTAAAGGTGGAGTAGGGTGTTACAATGGTAGATGCATTGAGGGAGGTATTGCATACGGAGATGCTGACTTACCTTGTGAACTTGGTAGTGGAAGTGGTACTGAAAGCTTAGTTGGTTCTACTGCTGGCGGTGGCATCATAGGTAAGCTTGACTGAAGTTGCAGCTTAAATGCCTTGCAATGCTATCACTATGTTTTGGTACCATGGTAAAATAAAATAAAATGTGAAAGCCTCAGCATCTTTTTCCTCCTCTTTTTCTTGCAATTTTACGGAGTATCAACATGGTGACAATCGAATATTGTGTGATTTTTCAATTATATATCTGTGAAGTGGGTCATGTGTTTTCTTAACAATTGTTTCCCAAAGTGTGAATATGATTTGAGAAGTTGCCAGTATTGTTAGTCTGAATAGTTACTCTGACATCCATTTTATTGTGGAGGTTGCGTTGTTCATTTTCAAATTTTGTTTTTGTTTCGTTTTTTCTCCCATGCAGTGATGGGTTCAAGGGAGCATCCCCTGTCTAACTTGTATGTTGAAGGCTCTGTTGCATCTGATGGAGAAAGTTATAGGAAGAAAGGTAACAGTACAATAGATGTTTCGAGTGCAGGTCCCGGCGGTGGATCTGGTGGAACTATTCTTGTTTTTTTACGTTCACTAAATGTCAGTGAGCCTGGCATTCTTTCTAGTGCTGGGGGCCTTGGTAGTCAGAATGGTGGTGGTGGAGGCGGCGGACGGATTCACTTCCATTGGTCAGACATTCCCACTGGAGATGTATACCAACCAATAGCTAGAGTAAAAGGGTACATCCACACCAGGTTTGTGGAAATCCTAGTTTTCTGTTGGACATTATTTTAGCAAGTTATCCTGTACAAGTTTCTTCGTTTGCTTTTTTGCTCTTATTTATCTAATGACTTCTTTCCAGATTGATTTCATCTTCGGCTTGTTTGCAATGATTTTGCATTCCATCTTGATTCTCTGCCCTTCATGTTTTGGATTAAATTACATCTATTGCTATGTGATGCTTAAGTGGTAAACGATTCAATTTAGTTTATCTGCCTGGAAATGCTTGAAGGGAGTCTAAGGAAGAAGTGATGGTAGATCTTGCACCAAACAACTGTACTTGATTTTAGTTTGTGTTGGCTCATTTAAAGCATAATTAAAGAACTTGAGTTGAGTTTTGTTTTAAAAGTGAAAATAAAGCAGGAAATTATAACAATTTTGGAAAACACACTAATTTGAAGTTTCCTTCAATTTTCATTCTTTTACTTATTTCGTATAGACTCCTGTCACAGTTCTTGTGTGCTTGTTTTTTTTTGTGATTTGTATAACTAGAAATTTTTTTTTTTTGGTAGCTGCTGAAATTAGCTGTGGTATAAATTCGAAACGTCTTCTCTGAAATGAAATTGTAACCAATAGGCAGATGAACGTGTTTCTGTCTACTGTTATGGTCTTCCACTTAAATGTGATTGCTACTGAGATCTCAAAAGCACCACACAAAGAATATATCAAGTAATGAGCAACTGCCAACTCAATGAGGGCCATTATAGCATTAGTGTGAGAATCCTCCTGTTAGAGTACTGGCACAGGGTACCCCTTCAACAAGCAGCAGGTCCAAAACTAGCTAAAAGGCCATCTTTCCATTTGCAGTCAACTCTTTGAATGAAGAGCTAATGTTCATCTCTTCGAGATGGAGGCATCACTGTTTAGGTTCTATTTGTTGGCTGTTTGCTTTGGTTTATGTGCACAGGTGGCATTCCTTTATTGCGTTCTTGTTTTATGTAAGATTATTGCCAATTAGAGTTTATCATAAAATTTACTCATGGAGAAAAGGAGATGTAGGCATGACTGATGACCCAATGTTGGTAATCTCAATTGAAGGCCTTACGAATTGTATAAGAGAAGCAAATCAGACCACTGGCTTTGTTAGTGCAATGTGACTGCTTAGCTGAGTTCTTACCGGTTGCATTTTCACTAGTACCAAGCGGCAGGCAAAATATAACATTTTTGGTCTCGTAGAGAGACAATATATTGTCCTTTCATGATGCTTACATTTCACGTTATTATTTTGAAATTAATATATTGGGTAACATTTGGATCTTTTCTTCTGTTGCTTTAGGGGAGGACTAGGTCGAGACTTGGGCGGTGCTGGGGAAAATGGAACACTGACCGGAAAAGCTTGCCCAAAAGGGCTTTATGGGACATTCTGTGAGGTGGGTTTATATTTTCTACTTGCAATAGTTTTCCTTTTCGTGAGCAGTCTCACTTTGAGGTACAGCAAAACCAATTTACACCAGTTTAGATACTTGCAAGTTCCCCCTCCCCCAAGCTCTTCAAATTGGCCTATGGGTGGGAAGCTGAGTTTACTTCAAGCCAGCTAGAATTTGAGAATATCTTTATCGCATTTCATGCAATAATGGCTGTTTACAATCCAGTCTCCTTATTCGTCAGAGAGTTTGATAGATGATGGAAATTGAAACCTTTACATGATATGCTTCTAGAGATATCATAAACACTCGATTGAAAATGTTTTCTTCTTGTCTACATAGAAGTTGTTGAGCAGTTCCCTATCTGGTAACTCAGATTAGATAATGTGTTTTATGAGAGTTGCACTTCTACAGGAGTGTCCGGCTGGCACTTTTAAGAATGCTACGGGATCTGATAGAGCTCTTTGTCGTCAATGCCCACTTTATGAGCTTCCACATCGTGCTGTTTATATTGCTGTCCGAGGTATCTCTATATTAATGATTCATGTAGTGTTCGATGCTCTATAGTCTTTAAAGTCCTGCTGTTGTATGCACTTGCAACCTTTTTTTATTTTGTGGAATATCCATTTATTCTCACTGCTTTGGCATGATTTATCCTAGCTTTAAATCTTGTTTCTCTATGTCTTTTGGATTATTTAAATTGGTTTGCTAACCAAATTTAATTGGAATATATATAGGCTATTTGACTATGACCTTGTCCCTCTAACAGGTGGTATTGCTGAAACACCTTGTCCGTACAAATGCGTTTCCGACAGTTATCACATGCCGAACTGTTATACAGCTCTTGAAGAGTTGGTATACACATTTGGTGGGCCTTGGTTGTTTGGCTTTCTTCTTGTGGGCCTCCTCATTCTGTTAGCTCTAGTGCTTAGTGTTGCACGGATGAAATTTGTTGGTGTGGATGAATTACCAGGCCCAGCTCCCACTGAACATGGCTCTCATACAGATCACTCTTTTCCTTTCCTGGAGTCATTGAATGAGGTTTTCCTCCTACTATTCCTGTGGTGTTGTATTTATTGTGGCCATTTAATTCAGTTCTGCTGCCTCCAACCTGCCTATGCTCTTTCTCCTCTTTTCTCTCTCTTTCCCCGACATTGGGAAGTAAGGCACCAGTTTGATTTTTCAGGTATTGGAAACAAACAGAAATGAAGAGTCACAGAGTCATGTGCATAGAATGTATTTTATGGGTCCAAATACATTTAGCGAACCTTGGCATCTTCCTCATACTCCTCCAGAACAAGTAAAAGAGATTGTGTAAGTTGTTTTCCATTTTCCCCCTTATCTTGTTGGTTCCCTTGTTTTTCTCTTGGTGAGTTGTCAATCATGATGGTAAACTGTAATGTTGATTAACAAGCATCTATGGTACAGTTTTTTGCCCATGTTTCAGTTTTTGTTTTTTAGCAATTACATTACACAGCGCAGAACCTCTTTTCAATAAGTATTTCAACTGGCAGGTATGAGGGTGAATTCAACCGATTTGTGGATGAAATCAATGCCTTAGCCACTTACCAGTGGTGGGAGGGATCGTTGTACAGCATTCTTTGCATTCTTGCATATCCTCTTGGATGGTCATGGCTACAATGGCGGCGGAGAATCAAATTACAACGACTCCGTGAATTCGTGAGATCAGAGTATGACCATGCTTGCTTGCGTTCTTGTCGATCACGTGCTCTTTATGAAGGGCTCAAGGTTTGTTTATTTAGATAAGTTTTAATTAAATGGGATGGCCACTAATCATGAATGTAGTATGTGTTACTGACTTGTTCATTCATTTGGTTACAGAATATTTGGTTATGTTCTTTTTATTGATTCCATATAAATTTATAACTTCGCATGTTGTTATGTTAATAGAAATTTGGATTCTAGAGATTATGCTCCTAATTCCATCATTGATGGCTGGGTGTAATAGTGCTACTATTGTTTTCGTGATTTGGCAGTAGCTTTCGCCTGTTCGGTAGTTCGTTCTTTTGAGGGTCCTCGCCAGGAGACTCAAATGGTGTTTTTATGTCTATTTCATTGCTTTAGTAGCTGACATGCTGGAAAATGCAGAGAAAAATAATGTTTTTTGGGGCTTGGGGGATGATAAAACATGAATTACTATATATTTAGTGAGACATTTCTAGCAATTTTTATTGCTGTTTAAGGTCTATTAGTTTTAGCATAGTCAGAAATTCTTACTGTCCTGCTGCATATCCTGCTGCAAAACAGGAGAGTATATGGGATACACTTATTTGTTAAACTATCAACTCCTGTCAATTTTCCTGATTATGTTTTGGAAATATCAAGTTCCCTAGTTGATTTTGCTGTATGTAAAGGGTAATGTTTTATAGTACATCAATGGCAAATACGGTACTGTTTTGAGTATCAAATTAATTTGGATAGTGGAATCTTCTGCAATGGCATGCATGTATTGTTGGGGCTTATTGTCAATGAAATTCAGAAACTTCTGAAGCTCAGATTTTTTGGTCTCTATCACTTTAGGTAGCTGCAACATCTGATCTAATGCTAGCATATGTGGACTTCTTTCTCGGTGGTGACGAAAAGAGAACTGATCTTCCTCCTCGCCTTCAACAAAGGTTTCCAATCTCCTTGCTTTTTGGAGGAGATGGAAGTTACGTGGCTCCTTTCTCACTTCACAGCGATAATATTACGACTAGTCTCATGAGTCAGGTTTGTAATTTTATACCTGGTGGGATGGAGTTTTTGAGTAACCCTTTCGCTAAATGTACCACATCTTCCTATGTTCTATAAAATGCCCTTGATTACTATGCTTTTACCCTCAGTCTGTGCCGCCAACTACTTGGTACCGCTTTGTGGCTGGTTTGAATGCACAATTACGCTTAGTGCGTAGGGGACATCTTAAAGTAATGTTTCGGCCTGTACTTGGATGGCTTGGAACTCATGCCAATCCTGCTTTGAGGATCCATGGTGTGCGTGTTGATCTTGCTTGGTTTCAAGCTACAGCTTGTGGTTATTGTCAATACGGACTTCTGGTTTATGCCGTTGAAGAGGAAATGGAGCCTGCATGCATTGATAGGAGCGGTGAAGCAGCAAGAACAGGCCAACAGTCACGGTATTATGACAAATGCACTTGCCTCTAAATGTGGAGTAAAAATGCCCGTGTGTGTGTATGAGTGTGGGTGTGTTTGTGGGCAGCTAAAATCTATATCTCCTTATGATTAAATGCCCTTTACGCATGTACTGTTTTACTGTAGAAGCTTCCGCCAAAGCTTCTTAGGTTTTATCTTGAAAAAATAGGCATGTTTCTTCTTTATGTTATTGCACCTATGAAATTTAAAACACGGCTGTTTCTAATTTAGTAAAGCAATGGAAACTGGGTGGTTCGTTTGTAACTTGGTCCGAACCCTGCAATATTTGTGCGGAATGGTTTCAAACTGGGTTATGGTCGGGGACAGGACCTCCAATAGGCACCAGTTTCCAAGTATGAAAAGGATATCCACTCTTAACCTGTTTTGGGTTTAGAGCCCCACTTAATGAAGAAACAGGAATGGACGTCTCCACTAGTTGAAGGGCTCGTTCCTGTTTGTGCTATGCAGCTCTTGGTCTCTGGTGGCAAGCTATTATACTACCAGGAATGATTAATATTATGAGCTCTCATGTTGGCTCATAGTTTCGAATAGTATTTGGATCATTTATCTTCTGCCCTGCCATGGTCCCCGGTCGATGTTAAATGGATTTAGTCATGACTCATGAGTATAGGGTGTCTGTGTTTTGGTGTTAAGACCTCCTTAAACCGCAAATATCAGGATACGTGCATCCATATGCTCATATTAAGTATGGTTACCTGGACACGCATGTCTGAATATTGGGATGTAATGTTTTATCATTGTCTGATGCCTTCCGGCTTTGATATTGTTAAATTTAGAGGTAACGTAATTGGAGAGGAGAAATCCCGTTAGGGTTTATTTCATTCAAACGTAGAATATATAT
>JAOTQK010000003.1:7148031-7162701 GCA_025642025.1 Rhododendron ferrugineum
ATATCCATATAAACTTCCTCCTCTAAATCACCATGGAGGAATGCATTTTTCACATCAAACTGTTGAAGAGGCCAATTCAAGTGGGCAGCACACGAGAGGAGAGCTCGTACAGAATTCATCTTCGCTACCGGAGCAAATGTCTCCTCATAGTCAATACCATAAGTCTGAGTAAAACCTCTGGCAACAAGCCTTGCCTTGTATCTCTCAACTGCACCATCAGCCTTTTGCTTAATAGTGAACACCCACTTGCAGCTCACTGGCTTCTTCCCTTCTGGAAGTGACACTAGATCCCAGGTGCCATTCTTTTTCAAAGCAGTCATCTCTTCCACCATAGCTCCTTTCCACTTAGGTATCCTGAATGCATCTTGCCAATTCTGTGGAATAGATATAGAGGAAAGAGAAGAGACAAAAGCATAGTACGAAGGAGACAAACGGTCATAAGAAACAAATTGTGAGATAGGATGTTGAGTGCAAGATCTAACACCTTTTCGAATAGCAATAGGAAGATTGTCAGGATCCATAGGAGGAGGTTCAATAAGAGAAGAATCATTACCAGAAGAGTCAGCTGAGGAATCCGGAACTGGAGTGGGTGATTGTGATTGACAAGGTGGTAACGCACATGAAGACTTTCTACGTCTAGCATACCTCTGTAAGTTAGCTCCCTGCAGTCGTGCAGGTAGTTGTTCCTCAATGTCACCACCAATATCATGTGTTTCCCCCTCAACAGATAGTGGTCCCTCTCCAGTGTTTTCCTTCTCCCCCTCACTATGATCATAAAAGGTAAACATCTCTTCCTCCTGCTGATACTCCCCCTGAAGAGATGGTTTGGAGGGAGAATAAAATAACTCTGTTTCCCAAAAAGTAACATCCATAGAGACAAACATCTTCCTAGAATAAGGATCATAACACTTATAGCCTTTTTGCGTAGGAGAGTACCCAACAAAAATACACTTATGGGCTTTATGTCCTAGCTTGCCCCCAGAAGGTTTGGTGGCATGAACAAAACACACACAACCAAACACCCTAGGAGGAAGAGTCAGAACTCGACAACTGCTTGGTAGACACTCAATGGGTGTTTTAAAATTGAGGACACTGGAGGGCATACGGTTGATAAGATACGTGGCAGTTAAAATAGCTTCTCCCCATAAGTATTTGGGAACATTCATAGTAAACAAAAGGGATCGAGCGATCTCAGCAAGATGACGATTTTTGCGTTCAGCAACTCCATTTTGTTGTGGAGTGTCAACACAGGTCGTCTGAAAGATAATACCATTATCAGCTAGATATGTTCGGAAAATCTTATCAATATACTCAGTCCCATTATCACTTCGAAGAATTTTAATATGTGTATCAAACTGAGTGCACACCATCTTATGAAAAGATTTGAAACAGGAAAACACCTCATTTTTTGATTTGAGTAAGTACACCCATGTGGCACGAGAATAACAATCAATAAACGTAACAAACCATCGATAACCCTTTAAAGAAGTAATAGGAGAAGGACCCCAAACATCAGAATGGATAACCATAAATGGAGTATCACTTCTTTTATTAATAGGTGCATAAAAAGAACGTTTATGTTTTCCAAACTCACAAGCTTCACAAAAAAACTGATCCCTAGGACAATGTTTAACTAAAGTAGGAAAAAGTTTTTCCAATATCCCAAAAGAGGGATGACCCAATCTACGGTGCCACCGATGTAACAAAGAAAGTGTAGAACTCCTATCTGCATGTAGAGCTTTTCCACATGATAAAGATGACTGAGATGGATGAGGTGCATGCTCCAGATAATAGATACCACCATGTGCTTTACCACTGCCAATCACCTTCCCCGTTTCCAATTCCTGAAAGACACAGTGAGTAGGAAAAAATGTCACAGAACAATTTGCAGAATGAGTAAAACTACTAACTGAAAGAAGATTGGTGGCAAAGTTTGGAATATGGAGAACTGAAGAGAGAGAGATAGAGGGAGAATAGCGAACGGAACCTTTCCCTGAAATAGCAGAGAATGATCCATCGGCAATTCGCACCTTATCCTTACCAGAACAAGTGGAATAAGAATCAAAAACAGAGGAACAACCTGTCATATGATCTGAAGCACCAGAATCAATAATCCAAGGGATACCGGAGGAGGCAGTAAATGCACTAGCTGGAATACCTGAATGAGCAAAATAGGATGCAGTAGGAGCTGCTGTAGAAGTAGGAGCTACAGTAGAGGAAGAATCAGCCCGAGCCATAAGACGCCTGAGAGCTTGCATCTCCCCCTGAGAGAAACCACCAGTAGAATCAGAAGGTGACTGAACTCCTGTACTGGACCCAAAATCGGACAAGTTAGAAAACTCTGAAACATGTGCTTGGGCATGAGAACGCCCGGGACCACGACCTCGACCTCCACGTCCACTGCCTCGCCCACGAGAAGGACGGCCATGTAACTTCCAACAAAAATCCTTGGTATGTCCAATGTTGTGGCAATGATCACACTGGAGTGACATACGGTCTATAGTCCCACTGCTAGTACCAGGCTGAGACTTTCCACTGCCAGACCCAAACTGTCCCTGTGGAATAGCAACCAAGGCAGACCGATCAGAAGTAGGAGCTTGCAACATAGCACCCCTTCTGCTCTCCTCCTGCTGAACAATGGCATAGGCCTCTCCCAAAGATGGAAACGGAACACGACCCAACACTTGCACTCTAATTGGATCATACTCCACATCAAGACCAGCAAGAAAGTCATACACACGTTCTTTCTCTATCCTTTTTAGCCAAGAAGCAGCATCAACAGGGCAGACTGCCTGAAACCCCTGATAATAATCAAATTCTTGCCAAGCCCCACTGAGATCAGCAAAGTAAATAGCGACAGATCGATTGTGTTGATCCATAGTGCGAAGTCTTTTCCTCAACTCAAAACATTGTGCATCGTTTCCTTGCTGAGAATAGGTTTGAGCTGCAGTAGTCCAAATCTGATGTGGAGTATCAAGGAGCAGGAAAGTATGACGAATATCAGCTCTCATAGAATTAAACAACCAAGTCATGACTAACGATTTCTGAGATTTAAACTTTTTCAGTTCAACTGTCTCAACAGGTGGAGTAACAGGGCCCTCAATGAATTCTGACATTCCTTTGGCCTCAATAGCCAAAGTAAAAGTACGAGACCAAATCAAATAGTTGGTACCATCTAACTTAATGTGGCAAATATCCAGAGAATAGTTATCCATAGTCCCTACACGACTCAACTCATTATTTGCACTAACGGAAGTCTTTTGTTTATCCTCCGACATATTAACTAGAGTTAATGGCAGATAAAAAACAGGTTGGACAGAACTGAAGACAAACAACCCTTACACAATCTCCAATAACTGCAAACAATACCCAATGCACAGTACTTCACCACTGATGCAGCACCGAAAAAAAAATTAAGTTGACCCTGCCAAATTAAGAAGACCTCCTCCTCTACTACCAACGTGGATCGATTATACCACCTCGTCGGCCTAACCCAGTCCAAATAGGGAACGAACAGAGGTCGCCGGAGGTCTGAAGTGGACCGATGATGGCTGGCGAGTACAGAGTTAACCTCGTCGGCGACTGGCGAGTGTCCAGTGCCTGTCGGAGGTAGGCTGAAGCAGGGTAACGTCGTCCAAAACAGAAAAGAAGGGCCGAAGGTTGGGTTAACCTCGTCGGCGACTGGAGATCTAGTTCTGAAGGTCGCCGGGGGCTGATGAATCTCCGGCGAGGGTCGTCGGAGGTTGGGTGTCGATCACGAAGGGCCAACGAGGGTCAACGATGGCTGTAATCTACTGGGTCTTCAACTCCAGCATCGGAAAGATCTGTCAATGATTCAACAGAGATGGGAGATGCTGCTTGAAGGTACAGCCGTGGGTGATCGACCAAACAAGAAGCCCTAGGTATCGTGCCGCTCTGATACCATGTTAAATTTAGAGGTAACGTAATTGGAGAGGAGAAATCCCGTTAGGGTTTATTTCATTCAAACGTAGAATATATATACAGGATTTACAATAATTGCTCTACGGTCCTAGATACTTAAACTAATTACATGATAAGACACATAATTATACTAGATACAAATAGACCCATAATCTAACAGATATTGAGGGCATGGTTCACGCCTTCACGGCAGTTCTGGAGTTATAGGGGAGCCGCTAGTATAACTTTCTGAGAGCAGCAACTTTTGGTTCATATAATGCCAAAGGTTAGGTTTTTGTATTGAAATGTTGGACGTCTCTATTGACTATTACCCCATTGAAGTTAAATTGGTTCCTGTTGTAATATGGGATGCCACTATCCATGTTACAATAAATAAACCATTCTCTAGTCTTACATGTGACCTATGTTACCTTGACTCTTCTAAAATTTTGAGGTGTCAGACACTCTTTACATGGATACAGGCAGGGTACCCAATATACCTAGATTGACTTGTTCTTGACTGTATGTATAACACTACAAGTAATAAAGCTTACTGTATCGGATCAAAAAAATAAAAAATATAATAAAGCTTACTGTATGGATATGCATAAGAGTTCAGTTTAATAACCCTCCTTCAGTCCTTCCCAACAAGTTTGTCCATTTCAGACAATCATGGCACAGATTTATGCCTTGTTTGGATCAAGATTTGGAAATTTTTTTCCAACTCAAAAAACTCATTACCCCTACTTCCAATCATTACTCTCCACTCATTACCCCTATCTCCAATCATTATTCTCATTTCTCTCTCTATCTCTCTCCACTCATTACCCCTACTTCTAATTATTACTCTCTTAAAAAATTTCTCAAAAACTCGTCCAAACACAGCATTAGACTTTCCAAACATACCCTTCAATTCCAGTTAGACTTGTCACTTGAACTGGCGAGAGAAGGGCAAAAGGGGAAATCTCTCGGGATTTTGTTCTTTGACTTTTCAAAATCGACAAACAATCTGGAAACATCAAAAAGTCAAAGAAGGAGAAACAAAATGAGATTGAGGGAGCATTTAAAATGCATTATTTTAAAATCTAGCCTTACAGAGTTCATCCAATATATCGTGTTGAGCTGCTTCTTCTGATTCTTCTTCTTCAGTCAAACATTTGAAACTTAATTGTATTGAGTGTTTAATTTTGTTCTTTCTCTTTTCTCTGTTTAAAAAACATTTTGCAGTTCAAGCCAAAGCTGGAGAAGCAGTGAAAATAGTTTGAGGCGGAGGAAGACTTGTGGTTTTATTGTAGATATTAACAGCTTAAAAATGCTCGAGGAGAAGATGAATTTATTCTACCTTCTATCTTTTATAACTCATAACACTAAACCTGTTGGACACCAGGTAGTTTTCTCAATTTATCTTGGGTATTTGTGTGTGGGTTTGTTGGTGTATTTCTAGTTATGAATTTATCTAAGTCTTTCTTGGCGGCTATTTGAAATTTGCATGGCTTCTTGCAGGATCTTGTTGGTTTGGTCATCTCAATGCTACTTTTAGGAGATTTCAGTATAGTTTTTCTTACTTTGCTCCAGTTGTATTCAGTTTCATTGGCGAACGTCTTTCTAGTTTTGTTTATTTTACCGCTTGGGATTTTGCTTCCCTTCCCTGCTGGCATCAATGCTCTTTTCAGTCATGGACCTAGGCGTTCTGCTGGACTTGCACGCATTTATGCCTTGTGGAACGTGACATCCTTGGTTAATGTGGTAAGCGCTTACATTTCCCCTTTTGTATATAGGTGCAATTAGTGAACTGAAATCTGCTTGTCCTCCTTTTTGGTGTCATTTTAATAAGTACCTTGCTCTGAAGTTCAATGAATCTTTTTCAGTGTGTTGGTTTCTTGGAATCCTTAAATTCTAGAACAGATATTGTTGAAAAAATCTCAGTTTATTCAGCGTTGGGATTGTGGGAATTCATTTTACAAAAATAATCTTCCTTTCCGTCAGTCACCTGAGTAGTTTATAGCTTGTGATTAGTTACAAGAATATGAAACTTAGTTTTGGTACTTCATTTTATTTGGCATAGTGATGATTCTTAATTGGTTTTGCACCCTTACCAGGTGGTTGCATTTATGTGCGGTATTGTCCACTATAACTCACAGTCAAGTAAAAGACAACCGAGCTTTCAGCCGTGGAATTTTAGCATGTGAGAATTCTTCTTGTCTTTTGAGTTTTTGTGGAGGAAAAATGTAAACACAGAATTTATTCGGTAGATGGTGAAATATCCTCTTTTCATGTGGTTGCTACATGCAGGGATGAAAGTGAATGGTGGATATTTCCGGTTGGACTAGTTTTGTGTAAAAGTATCCAATCTCGGCTCATCAATTGGCATGTCGCAAATTTGGAGATTCAAGATCGTTCATTGTACAGTAACCGCTTTGAACTTTTCTGGCAGTCATGACCTTTGTCGAGCTAATCTTTTTTTTGTTTTTTTAGTTATGCTTTCCTTTTTTGAGCTGTTAGCGAGTAGGAGGATGATTGACAAGTAGGGTGGAAAATAGAATGATACAGATAGAGGAAGAGTGTAATTTGTGTAACCCTTTTGGAATTGATGTGCAGCTGATAGTTTTCTGCTACAATGTATATATATAAGTGGAATAGTGAATGCTAATGTTGAGAAGTTCATTTATTATTACTCTCTCTCTCTCTCTCTCTCTCTCTGTAACTGATAGAAAATGGTGCTACTACAATTACCTAAGGGTGATGAGGAGTGTTATCAATGCTGGTACAAATGACCAATTCTCTCAAATGTTCATGGAGTTTACACCAAGTGATAGTGGAACTTCACAAACACTTCAATGAAGTCTTTCCATTGTTAGAGCCCGTGGTTCTTTTTTTGATGATCTGGTTTATTTATTATGTTTTCTCTCATTTATAGACTGGTCTAATTAAAAATTAGACCAGTGGTATCGTATCTTGTTTTTGGGACAAATGTGAAATTCTTTCGATTACGGTTATTAGATCAAACTAATTTTAATGATAAACAAGTTATACAAATCTTACAAAATATAAACATGTAGATCTTCTGAACACACATGTAACAAATGTGACGAATCAAAAATCTTATGTAATATTCTCTCGTGTTTCTCATGTGACAGAAAATAGGACAGACTACAGACGATCCAAGTTTCATTTTGTAGGTCTTGAAATGATTCTTGTCTATGCAAAAATTCACGTTGATTGGAAATCAGCATCCATTTGACCGCAGTATATTTGTCACAAGAGTAATGTGAACGTTCATTGACTTTGGTCAAGTATAATTCGACGTACAATGAGAAACAAACGTCTCTCTCTGTATGCGTGCATGATAGCTGCATACAAAGCTATCGAATGATCGCCTATTTGACTCCAACCACTAGTACTAGTAGATGAATATGTGTACTAACAGTAGCAGTTGCCATAAGTTAGATCAACCCCAAAGTTTAATACCAGTAGTGAAGTGAAGGCTGTGTTAACCTGAATGCTTGGCTCGGCCGGTCTGGTTTCTCAGATCTATCAGGATACCCCTTTCCCGACTTCAACGATAACTTGTTAAGAATCTTAAGATAGATGGTTGTGGGGCATCTTGTTGTGTGGTTGGGAGCAAAAAAAGAAAGGAAATAACGGAGAAAGAGTATTTTTTATGTTCTTTTGATGCGCACGCTTAGATACAAGCTTTATGAAAAGTTGAGGTGGTGCACATACCCCTCTTGGCCAGTTGGCCCAATGTACTCGGGACTGCGTAAATCCAGTTTTCCATTCAGTAGGAAGCTGTATATATTGAATTCTCCAAGTTAGGTTTACCGTTTCTTAGTTGAAGAATGGTGTGTGACTCCGTATCATTAATTTCCGATGTACCCAAAAAAAATGGTGTATATCATCACCTTTATTCAAGGAATCAAGGTAAATTATGGGCATTTTTATGCGCAACTTTTGTAGTTCTAGAGCATGGAAACAACCTACAACATCCTTGTGACTGGGTGGGTGCATGGATGGGTGCTTGACAGGCGACAGTTTGATTCGAGTAATTTTAGATGACTTAGTGCTATTTATGTAACATGTTGGAGAATCACATGATTCATAATCCAAACTGGATAATTGGTGATGGGGCTGTAGTTGAGCTTGTTTAACTTAAGTAGACCGAATGTGATGCGAAGCGATAGTTCCTCCGGTTTGTTCCTGTTGCAGATTTTGTGGGCCTCGGCCCTCAGGAATGCTTTAGCCAATTTGCCTAATTGACTGTTCTTGAGACGATGGGTATCAATGCATGTCTGGTCCAGAATCGTACGTAGTTCACCACTGAATTTCATGCTCTAATAATCTGGAAATCCTCAAGTCATCGTTTTAGAATGGCACTTCAGAATCAGAATTCCGATCGTAAATGAAGTCAAGTTGATTGGTCTTCTGGGTTCAATGATTAATTGTAGGCACAAAAGCCACAGAAAGGGGACTAGGAGCCCTTGAGTGATTCTTGGAACCGGCTTCTTGTGGTGTATATAGGTGTAGGGTCGGTCAAAATATTGACCAGCCAACCACAAGGAGGGGCTTGGAGGACCACGCGGGAGGATATTGGGTCCCGCGTGGGTCCTTGGCCGTGTGTCAATCCTCCAAGCCCCTCCACATATCTCTTTGTGGTTGGTTGGTCAAAAGTCTCCTCAAGTCAATGATCAATATTTTGACCGACCCTACAATAGGATCTCTGATATTCTACCCATTGATCAGTTTGTGTCACCGATGGCCACTGTTTAGTGTTTGTGTCGCTGCATGCAGCATGTTAGTAAGTTGAACGATTTTCAAGGCGAAGTCGTACGCATCGGAGCCCAGCAGCGCTTTTCCATCGCAGTTTCTGGATTGCTTGTAGCCTTTTCTGGATTACTCACGTTTATGTCGTTATTCCTTTGCAAAACGATTTTTAGGTTATTGTTCACTGCAAGGTCTCAGTGAAACGCCGATCGCACATGGAACTTCCGATCTCCGTTATATATCGGAGGCTCCCCCCGTCCCGCTTCGTCCTTCATTTTCCCCACTGCCTGATCACGGCAGGTATAGCTTGTTTGTGAACCAAACAATCAGCGTAGGGATTCCATCTATGAGGCAGCTGCCGGGACAAGAATTTGGCGGGCGCGTCAGAAGTCTAGGAATATGACAATAAACCTTGCATCCAGTCCGTGCTTTGTTGTTTTCGTAAACCATATTCTCGATCTTCTCATTTCAGGACGGATGACAAAATCATGGCAATAATTTGTGGTTGTAAAAGGAGGGCACAAACTAAGTTGTAGTAATGGCAGGATCAAATGTGATCCCAAATCAGAGGGCTCACGGCCTTCAAAATTGCCAAAATACATATAGAATGAGGTGTGGAAGTTTGATATATATACCGCAATATTGTTCTTATGTCAAGCCCGAATGGAGGTAAGAGAACAGGTGGCCGGAATTCATAGACGAATCTATCATGGTCCGATCATCAACAATCATTTGTTGTGCCTAAGAGCAACTCCAACACCACCATTCGATCTCTCTAGTCCGATCCCTTCAATTCAAAACTTTCACGTACGTACGCTTTTACAAATGCTGAGTCCAAAGAAGTCATGATCCATGAAGAGAATATTATGTTAGTATTTTTTGTGGCCCACTAGCCTCCACGTTTTGTGCATATTCATCATGTACAGTTGAGACTCCACTATCAGATAAGCACATCGCAACATTCAAGTCCCATCGTCAGCAAACTATATACATAAATACTTAGAGAGGTAGAATTTAACTACCTCGGTCCGGTATTTCTATTGGGAAGCGACGGAAACGCGGTGAAGTTTGTGGGCCGTACGTACGACAATGGAGCTCCATCAGTGACCGGTTCGGGACTGCTTTTGCACTGTTTCCCGGACTGTTTTGCAGCTGGTACCGGAGCTTTGAACGAGCAGATTTTTTTTGGGCTGTTTCGGAGAGAAAACAGGGCTGTATTTGAGCTGGAACAGAGTTGGAACATGGTCTGATTTTAGAGCTCAAATGGATTGGTTTTCGGACTGGTTTCATGGCTGTTTTTAGAGTTGAAATGGTGATGGGAATAGACGGGTTTGGTGATGAGGATGGCGTTCATAAAGGGTGGCAAAAGAGTTGGGAAGAAGATAATTAACCGGTTATATACAACTGCTACTCGAAGTCGAGAGCCTCAAGATATGCACCAAAGTCGATCGTTAGAGTAATGTTTACATACGTGTACATAATGCAGGAATTTGTGTTAGGATGTTCAAAAATTACCATAATTCTACTAGCTGATTTATTTACCAATAATCTATGTACACAATTTCATAAATTAGTACAAATGTTACGGTAAAAAAAAACACAACTTCTGTTGTAAAAAAAAAATAACTACAAGGCAAAATGAAAACTCAAAATTATATAATATATTTTTTTTTACAAAAAGAAATAATTTTGAAAGTTGTCGTATTGTGTACTAGACAGTATTTTAAGAATAGAGGGGATAAAATTTTACAATTGTCCTAGACAAGTTCTCATATTTTTTGTTAACGTTTAACCAATGTATTAATGTACTAAAACTCTTTTAAAAGAAATTGTAGCTAGCATATTGCGGCGGACTTTTTCGAAAATATGTTGTTCTTTAGGATGACATGATGAGATTTTTTATCGTAGTCTTAAATTCGAAGGAATATTATTCAAGTTAACGGGATTTTGCAACGTAGTTGAATTTCTTTTTAAAGCTTTTGTCCGTAATTCTATAAGATAACTAAGGAAAAAAAATAATGTAATTATTTTCATAAATGCGAAACTAACACATTTAGACCATCGACAATAAAGATGGAGAAAAAATGCAGAACATACTACTTGCCCTTATATATTCTTCTTTTTCTCTTTTTTTTTTTCATTATGATTGTGAGTTGTATTTGGGTTGTGATTGAGTGTTTTGGTTTTGGGTTGAATGTTCAATTCTTTTTGGGTTAGATGTTCAAGACTATTTCAATTTGGTGTTTATTGACATTTGAGTTAGGTGTTCATTAATATTTGGGTTGAGTGTTCAAAATAAGATTAGTCCAAGAATTTTACATGTATTCTAAGCAAATTTTTTTATTTTGGGTGTTCAGTTGACCATTGAATCATCAATGTGGAGCCACATTTTCCTTTTGGAACAAAATAATTAGGGAAACTCTCTCTCTTTTCCTTTTGGAACAAAATAATTAGGGAAACTCTCTCTCTCTCTCTCTCTCTCTCTCTCTCTCTCTCTCTCTCTCCCTCCCAAACCAAACAAGGGAAGTTCACTTTCTTTATAGTTTCCCTTTTAAATATTCTCTCTTCTCTTCCTTTTCCTTCCACAAATTTCAAACAAAACATAAGTCTGCATTTTTTTTTTCACGTAGGGTATCACAGTGATGTCTAGTTAAAAAATGTTGGTTCAATTTTCTTTTTTATCCGCAAAACGTCATTTTAGGCGTTGGTTGAGTTTGATTGCATCTATTTACGCACAATGAATTGTCATCATCTGTCATTTTGATTAAAGTGTCAATTGTGACATGGTGTTGAACCCAAAAAAATGGCTGGTGACGGTAGAGCCTTTGGAGAAATTGAGTGGAGTATGGGGAGGGTTTTAAATTAATAAAATTATGTGACTTTGAATTGAAAAAGGTACAATGAAGGGGAATACCCCCTGCATATTTTGGCTAAATAAGAACAAAAACGGCTTATTTTTGTTTTTATTTAATTTTTTTGTATTTGTTATTTTGCGTTATTTTTTTGGATTATTGTGACGTCATGACAAGAAGAATCTTAAAAGTGAAAAAAATTAACATCGAAACTCAAATTGTATTGAACAAATATAAAAAAGTTAATTTATTAATAAATTATTTTTGTCTTTATTTAAAAAATAAATTACGATTGAAATTTTTTATTTTTAAATTCCATAATTAACAGAAAAAATTGAATAAGTACAGAATCCAAAATGCAACCAGAGTGTTTCTATAGGTACATACACTCATGTACATACAACACGTACATACGCACTTTAAATCCGTATCAAGTCCTACAAAAAATATCCGAGCCGCTCATTTTGTTCAGAATAGTTTGTTTATGATCTCTGTAAAAAATTAACTCAACCTGATATCGATAAAGGCGTTTACGAAATATCCACTTTTGCTACAGAATTCAGGCTTGAATTCTAAAGCAAAGTTAGATGTATCGTAAACGCCTTTACCGTTATCAGGTTGTGTTGATTTTTTACGAGGACCGTAAATAAACTATTTTGAACAAAATGAGTGGTCCAGATCATTTTATAGAACCCGAGACAAGTCAAAAGTACGTATGTACGTGATGTATGTACATGAATGTATGTACCCATAGACTTTCCGATCCAAAATAAGCCTCGGACAAAGATGAAATTCTAGGTTTTTGTTTGTACAGGTACTAAACTTATCGTCACCACATATTACACAAGTTACTACGCGATTAGGACCACCTCACCTCAAAATCCAGCAGGTACCCTCTCTGTCTCTCTCTCTCTCTCTCTCTCTCTCATCGTCTATATCAATCAATCTCTGTTTGCTGTTTGTTTTGATTAATGAACACCTAACTCAATCCCGTTAATTTAGATGCTTAAAACACGACATGTTTTGGGGCCTTTTAAATAATCGCTCCTTGAAATCCGATCCACACACCAGGATTGAATCAATTTTAAGTTCGTAGGCCTTCTTCTTAGCATTTTTTTGGGCGGCTGCCCTGAAGTAGTTGGTTTC
The DNA here is from genome assembly GCA_025642025.1 of Rhododendron ferrugineum. Lineage (NCBI taxonomy): Eukaryota > Viridiplantae > Streptophyta > Magnoliopsida > Ericales > Ericaceae > Rhododendron > Rhododendron ferrugineum. Next base: position 7,160,712 of record JAOTQK010000003.1, read on the forward strand.
TAGGCTTCTACCCAGGGCCGGCCCTGGTCCTATGATAATTGTAGTAGTATGAGCAAGATTACTAAATTCAGTAATTTTTTGATTTAATGGAAAGTTTCCAGATAGTATAATTACCCGTCCCACGAGAAACGCTTCTCTCTGTATGCGTGCTGACAAGCTATCGAATGATCGGTTATTCAACTCCGAACCGACTAGCACTGGTAGATGAAAATGGGTTCTAAAAGTAGCAGTTGCAATCAGTTAGATCGACACCAGGGTCTAATAGTAGTAATGAAGGCTGTGTTACCTGCATACTTGGGTCGGTCAGGTTTCTTAGCATCTATCAGGGGTGTGAAGGCTGTTTTACCTGCATACTTGAGTCGGTCAGGTTTCTTAGCATCTATCAGGGGTGCCCCTTTCCCGACTTTAACAATAACTCTTTACGATCCTAAAGTCCCACATCGCCTAAGCATGGGTTTGGCCTAGTGTATATAAGCTCTTGGGCACCCTCCCCTTGTAAGCCGGTTTTCAAGGGTGAGTTTCTACCCATGAGTTTCTATCATTGGTAGTTCCACGTTGCAATATGACCCGCGGATGGGGCGACATATAGGCTGGATTAAAATACTTAAAAGTATTGAATACTGATAGGTGGGTGGAGCCGCCAAAAAAAAGAGAAAGGGCTACAATCGGGTCAGTGTTGATAGAGTGGGCCGCCGTGGACATCGATTGCGGAGCGTGGTGGTATGTTACGATCCTAAAGTCCTACATCGCCTAAGAATGGGTTTGGCCTAATGTATATAAGCTCTTGGCACCCTCCCCTTGTAAGCCTGTTTTCAAGGGTGAGTTTTACCCATGAGTTTCTATCACTCGTTAAGATATGGGGTCTAAATTCAGAGCCCTGGGGTTTCTTTTAACTAAACAAATGGATGGTTGTGGGGCTTCCTGTTGTGTGGTTGGGAACAGAAAAAAGTAGGAAATGACGAAGAAGAGAGTGATTCTGTCTTGTTTTGCCCCAATGTAAATTTGGATCTGCGTGGATTTTGTTATCCATTCATAAGGATGTTGTATATATTGATTTCTCCCGGTTAGGTTTAGTAGTTGATTAATGGTGTATATCAAGGTAAACTATAGGTACTTTTACGCATGACTTTGTCGTTCTAGATCGTGAAAACAAGCTACATCGTTGTGACTGGGTGGGTGGGATGTGTGCACTTGATAGGTGACGATTTTATATGAATACTTTCATTTACTTGGTGCTATTTATGTTAGGGAATCACATGATTTGTTATCCGAAGTTGATAATAAGCAATGGGGCTGTAGTTGAGCTTGTCTAAGTGGACCGAATGTGTTGCGGAGTGAAAGCTTGACCTCAGGGACGGTTTAGTCAATTTGCCTTGCTTGGTCTTGTGATGGTGGGTAGCGATGTCTAGTGCAGAATCGTAGTTCACGGCTGAATTGGTGCACTCCAAATACTCAAGTCATCATATCGGAATGGCACTTCAGAATCAGAATTGCAATCATAAATGAAGTCAAGGTAATTGGTCTGCTGGGCTCTACAAAGAGCCAGAGAAAGGGGATTTGGAGTCCTTGATGATTCATGGGATGGGCTTCTTGTGGTTTAAGATCTACGATATTCAGCCCATTCAGTTTCTGTCTCTGGTGGCCACTGTTGCTCTGCCTCTGGTTTCATTATGCTTAAAGCATGTGCCAATGGTGGTGAAAGTTATTTGTTTTATTTGCAGTGTTGATGTTTTGTGCTGGTGATAATATTTGGGAATCCTGTGGCGGCAACAAGAACATTAGACTCTTCAATCGGTAGTTTTTTGTGTGAACAGGTTTAGGCTTGTAGCCCTATAAATTGTATGCCTGCCTTGTGCTTTGCTTTGTATGTTTTACTTGAGAACTAGTCAGATTGTTGGAAGACTTGGACAGTCTATGGTGATTTTATACGGATAACAAATAGAAGGAATGGAGGTAGAGAGGAAGGTCTGTGTGTGTGTGTGTGTGTGTG
>JAOTQK010000003.1:7175812-7192843 GCA_025642025.1 Rhododendron ferrugineum
TTAGGATTGTTAGTCATCGATGGAACGAAGATGTAGCACATTTCCGAACATGCATTCTAACGCAGAAATTGCTAGGGTGCTAGGGTTTTCTGGAAACACAACATCAGATGACCGACATGCGTAATTACCCAAACAGCATACCATCACATGCCATGGTGGACCTGTATATTGAAATTGTTTGCCGTTGCATTTGTATTCTTCAATTTACAAACCCTGTCTAATCAACTATATACTACTAAACCAACATCAATCTGGGTAGAACCTGTTGAACTGGTGTCTTTGCCAAAGCTGAAGTCATCAATAGACAGCGCCGACTTCTCCTACGACTTGTCTCTACTCTTTGAGGCAAAGTAGCATTCTTTCTCCATCCTGCAACATTTATCTGCTTACTACCATCATTTAGCAGTAAATCCACCTCCTGAATACATAGAACCAAGGCAAAGAGGAATGAAGAATATCAGACATCTAAACCGGGGGCATTCTGAAACTATGAAAGAATAAGGTTTTCTCTCTTCCATTTTTCAACATCATTCAAGATGAGAAAGGTAATAAACAGCAACTTCACCTCATCATAAATGTTGGCAAGTCGTTGCCAACTCTCAAAGCGTAAAGGATTGTAGAGCAAATCATATTTGAAGAGTTTTGCATTGTGCTCTATGAATTCTTCCCCTTCCTTGGTTATTACAAACCCAGCCCATTTATCAGTTGCGCTTGTTTCCTCAGACTGTGCAAGGTGGTAATACAAGTTGCAATAAACCTCCAAATATGGGTCAGAACTGCAATCAGTTGACACCAGAAAAAATAGATAGTCCGTTCTCAGTACTAAAAGTCCATGTACTCAAGGATCCATTTGAAGCAAAATGTAATTCAAATTAGACGTAAACATTGCAATCTGTAGATGAATACCTCCCTAGTGATGATGCCTTAGATTGTTTGATGCTTTCCCCATTGGGAAATATAATCTTCATAATAGAATCAAGAAACCCATTGGACCCAGCTTGCTCTGAGAGTTTATCCTCACACAGATGTGAATCATCTAAGAATTTATCAATGGAATTTCCAGCCAAAACATCATCTGGTGGTTGTGGAAAGTGTTTGCGTATGGCTCTTAATACTCTCCGGAGCTTTATCAGTCCAGTTCGCTGCAACACAAAAATACTTGCAGTCAAATGGAGGTCTGAAGGGCAATAACCAATGCATACCCTCTGCAAATAATTAAGTTTAATAGACACGGAAAATACAATGAAACTGGAAAAATGAGCAATAATGGAACAGAAAATCCACTAACAGATGAAGCCTTTGCATACGGCAGTATATACTGGAAAACATCAGCACACTGTTCCTTTGTCTGATAATCACCACGACTACTATTTTTGTGTAGCACTACATCGTCTTCATATGATGAATCTGATCTTAGATTTAGACCGTACAAACAGAAAAAACATTGGTCCAAGGCACTATCAATTCCTGACTCAAGTTCCTCCCTCTCATCTTCAATTAGTTCACTACCCAATTCATTAAATTGACTGCTTGCTTTTTCTTCTTTATCCATATCAGACTGATCCATGGCAAAATTCCCCACAGCTGTTGCAACATTTATTGCATCTGATGATGATATATCTACAGATGACTTGTCATGATTATTGTGGGGAAGTTGGTCTTCACGTTGCACTGTTTCCAGTCCCTTGTCGGAAGAATTGTTAAGGTTTGACTTAAGCTTCATATCCAAAGACAATAAATGCTTTATTGCACGTTTAAGAAATGTCCCCTCCTCCACTTCACCATCTCCGTTTGCGCAACAAAGCCCATACTCAGCAAGCAAGTCATGCATCGCAACGATCAATTCAATCTGAGATAATACATCCATGAAACTGAGTGTTAAAAGAATGAAGCAACGCATTAAGTTCGCAGCATGTTTCATATTCAATTGGTACAACTCACTTGAGTTTTGATAGGGACATTGGGGTTCAGATGTTGAAGCTTCCAGAAAGCAATGGCTGCATCAATAAAGCAGCATCTTTGGCTTTGTTCAATTTGATCTGAAACTGCAGACGCAGAAGATTTCTTTGAAAAGTAAATGTTTGCAATGTTGCACATGAGAGCAAGCAGCAAAGACTGAATATCACCAGCGGTTCTCAGCATCATAAGATTCGCAACAAACGCATTCTGCAAAATCAAAATAGTCATATGCTGCAATGGAAGAATAGCATTTCGAGCTTTTGAAAAGTGAACAAAAGAATAGACGATTAACTGAATAGTAAGTATTCACTGGCCTCAACGCACAATGAATCTCAAACTCCCTTTGTTTCAATGAAGATGTCCATCAATCACAACGCCTCCTCCCTCAATGCACTTTTGGAAAAATATTATATCCATGCCATTTTGAGGAAGTGATTTATCTCCGCTAATACACAATCAAGTAGAGGGTTCTCCTCTCTCTACTCAACTCCTTTATGAACAGACTTTCAAAAGCAGCTTCTTCATATCTCAAAGTACTGTGATGTACAAATGTAACATGTTTGAAGTGGTGGAGGGAAATGGTGAAGAAGCATTTAGCTACAACATGCTTCATATATACTCGATCAGGTGATTGGAACACAAGTAGAAACACCCTGAGAGTCCTAAGCTATTTTGGAAACATGAGAGCTTCATTAGCTGTTTCAGCAATTCCATATTTTGGACACATTCAACCCAAAACCAAAAAAAAGTCAGATAAAAAAAAAACACAAAACAAAACCAATTGGAAGGTGGAGGGGCTCCTAAATTATTCCAGACATGGGTGGCTTAGACAAGTGATGTGGGACATAAGACTTCAATAAGATGAGCAGCACCGCAAGCTAGGAAAAGAATTATCAGTTTACATTAGGTTCTATAGTTATGTGCTGATTGCCCAACGTAATCCAACATCATTAACTGAAATGTTCGAAATTCAGAGTTTTCATATATTTTGCCTACAACGATTGGAACGTATTTGTCTTACACAATTATAACTAACACGATTCTGTAAGCTCCGACGTGATGATGCTTCAACTAATGCACTTGGCAAGCTGGGAAAAGAATCATCAGTTTATAGTAGGTGTTATAGTTAGTGGCTAGTTGCTCAAAGTTAACCAGCATCATTAATGGAGATGTCTGAAATTCAGAGTTTTCATATGTTTTACCAATAAAAACAAAAATACATTTTATCTTTAAAAACAATAACTAGCATGATCGTGTAAGCTAATACGCAAAGATACTTCACCTACTGTTCTTGGCACTCCTAAAATTTATCCATCATGCAGCGATGTTGTGGACCCTAAATTCACTAGAGTGACAACACTCACTAAACAATAATCTTGGATGCACTCAACAATGCATGAGCAATTCTTGAGCAAGAAATCAACATATCACTTGCTAGATCATGCTTCATAGACCTATGGGACAGAAGATATGCATTGAATATTTGGAGTTTCTAGGCCTCTAACGTGATCACCTATTGAAACATCTGATAACTTCTGGGTTTTAGAAACTAATACTGAGATTTTACTCTTTATCTTGCAAAAAGTACAAATTCTGAGTTCAAGTAATCAAAATTTATAGATGACCCCCACAAAAATTAAAAAATCAGTTCCCAAGTCTAAGTAACTCTAAACCAAATATGATTGAAATTTCTACAAAAATACAACTGTAGCATGATCTCATCACCATGGTTTTGATTCGCACTTTTTTTGTGTCCAATGGTCCGTCAGTGTTTTATGATACATTTGAAAAGAAAGTAGATGAACACCGAGTAATATAAATGTCAAGTTCTTGTACTATAAACTGGACTCACAGATTTTCCAGATGAATCGATGAAGTTCTTCATTTGGGAGGCACAGAGAGAGATTGCCCTCACTTCTTCTGCAACCAATTGATTCCAATGCTTGCTTGGGCTTTCATTTGCTTCTGTTTCACAAGCAGAAAGTGGTTTTAACTCCGACATCTTGTGAATTGATTTACGTGAAGCAAGGCATTCATCCATGCCAGCCGCAACCAAGAGTATTTGCAGCTTTCTTCTGTGACAATTCAAAAACACCTCGGATTCCATTGGTTTTGCCTTTTCACATGCTTTGATTAGGATATCTAATGCCTCTAATTCAACCGAAGCAACATCTTCCCCTTTGTTATCAGCAACGCATGATATACCAAGATGAATGTCTTTCGTAGAAAAGAGAAGGGGAGCAAGCAAATCTACACACTCAAGATGCCTTTCTTTCTCAATCATCTCACTGATAGGCTTCTTCAATAAGAAATCAACCTCTAATAAATTAATTTCATGGAGAACTCTATCCACAGTTAACTCTTTACTATACTTGGAGTGTGGCAGGTGAAGAGACCCAAGAGGGTTGTCCATATGTTCTTTATTTGTCAAAAGTGACAAGGATATAGAGAATTCTTGTTGAGCCTTTGCCTTGTTTCCTTCCAGAATCGACAATCGCCCACTTAACCAGTAAAAGCGAATCCAGAAGGAACATTTATTGGTCAACAGACAACTGGTTCCAACTGAAGTTTCAGGATTGCATTGAGAGATACCTGTCAAAGAGATAGATTCATCCCCAGAGACACCACTTACTTGGAATGGATAATCTAAGGCTACAGATTCAATGATTTTACAAAGATGATAAGATGCCTCAGCCATGAGGTCATTAGACGACCTAGAGTTGTCGGAAGAATGCGACCCAAATTCATAATACAGCTCAGCAAGAAAAAGACTACATTCAGGTGTTCTATCCCTTGCCCATTGCCTTGTCAATTTCTCCAACTCCAAAAACTTAGTAAAGGTGTCCCGGTATGAAATGGCTCTACTTGCTACCTCCTCTAAAAGCAAGTGACCCATGTGATAAGCACCATAGTTTTTCGAAGCTTCCCTGACAAATCTTGTGACATCATCAGATTCAGTATCTTGTGCGTCAGGACAAGGTACTGAACAACTCGCAACATTATTGCTATCTTGATCTCCTTCTCCACCCAAAATAAAAGGTTCTAATAATTGAAATACAACTTTACCCAGATCCTTTCTGTTAGCAAAATCCAATTCTTCTTTACCTGGTTTACGGCTCCTGAGCCTTTCAAGACGACTACTCCGTCTCTCTTGAGGTTGTTCTTCATAGAAATTTGTTTCTTTTTCTCTAGAAATAATTGCTTTCTCAGGGGTACAATCATTGACGGACATGCTTTCACCAACTGAGATGACACTAGGTCCATTCCTGTCCATGCACCCCATAGAATTTTCTGGACAGTGTGTCAATTTTATATCTAATCTAATGTCACCAGATTTGTGTAATTTGTCAGACCCTTGTTCTGAAATGCATCCAGTCGGCGGATGTAAGATTCTCAACAGTGCATCAGCGAGGGATGTCCAGGAAGCTTCTGAAAGTTGCAATTCTATATTTTGGTTCAACTTTTTAGCTGCAACACCCTCCTCTAGATTTTGGTCTCTTAATTTTCTCTTGTCCAAGAACTTAAGACGAACATGTTTGGGTTCCAGTTTGTCTATACCTCTTGGAGCAAATGGGATTGGTTCCGACTCTTCAATGGTATTTTTGACATGCAAAGCTCGAGAATGTGAAGGCCAATGCTTCAAAATTAATTCGGCAACAGAAAGAGAAGCAACCTCATCACCAATAGCAATTAATACTTCCAATAGTTTTTCCATGCAATTCCCTGCATGTATTGTCCAAAAGGAAAGAACCTGACTTCCAGCACTTCGAATAAAGATGCTTGTTCAAGATAAACCAAAACCAAAAGGCTAAGAAAATGCTTACAGTTGTTTGGGCTGCAAAAGAGCCCCTGCTCAAATGCCCATCGGGAAGTACTCAATAAACCCATAGAGCATGATAAGGTTCCTAGTTGATTCCAAACAACAGTGTCTTTGGCATCAATCTCTACAGCTTGAAGATAGCAGCATAAAGCATTCTCATGAAAGGCAGGACCTTGTTGAAGAAAAACAGTGGCAAGGTTCTTCAACGCCAAAAATCTGTTAAAAAAATAAAGTTGCAACCAATAAATGAAAACTCGGCATGTACCTATACCTAACATCTTACTTTATTGCCTTGCTATGAGGTGTATAAAGGAGATATCATGAACAACAAGTGTCACTGGCACGTCATATGGGAAATACATAATAAGCCCATAGCTGTATTAATGTAAACGAGTTGTAGAGGCTACAGTTAAACGCGCGGAGAGAGAGAGATTAGAGTCATTAGACGAACCAATAATAGAAAAAAATTAAAGAGAATAATAGTTAGAGGCTATATTTAAACCTGAGCTGTAAAAGATGGCCGTCACTAGCACTACTATCCACCTAAATACAACGAAAAGCATCAGAAAGAAACCGCCGACGCTTCAATAATTGCTTGTCAACTAGAGATCATTTGGAGAACAAATTACCTGAGCACTGGAGATAAGTGGATCTTTCAATACCAACTCTAAGTGCTCGCGAGACTTTTCGTATTCCTTGGCTTGTAATTTAAGAAGTCCTTCGTGATACAGTTGCGAGAGATGAAATTCCTGCATTGACCAGATGGAAAAGCACCACATAAGATATGAAAAAATACCCGAAATTGTTCATTTCAAATTTAGCATGACATGAAACAACAATTAATAATTACTATATGGAAAGTATTGAGATAGCATCATGAAGTTTGCCAGGAACAAAAGAAAAGCATGAGCATATAAAACAATTAAAGGACATGACAAATTCTATAGTCTATAACCAGTAAACATTGCCAAGAAATTCAAGTTACCAAGGAACAAAACAGAAATTACCCATTGACACTTTTATTTAGCTGTGAAAATTTACTTTCTGCAACAGTTTTTCCTACCAGAACCAAATTTAAAGTAGACCATAATTTAATGTTTTAGTGGGCTGAATTGGGGAAACTAGAGTGGATGTATTCAGGTAACATATCACCCGTACCTTCATATGAACTTTTAAAAGAAAGATTATCACCTATTTTCTTGAGTTTTTGGTTCTGGTAGACCAATATATATAATCTAAGCAATTCAACAAGTAGATAATTTAGTAGTATTATTCCTTTTTATAGGCAACATAAATCAAACCCCTCTTTCAAATACCCTGCTCTTTAACTTTCTGGTTCCATAGGCTTCCCGGCAGCCAAAAGTACAGCATTTTATAATGTATATAATGTAATAGCGGACTGACTAGGGGTAACTAGCTGATAAAAGGTTGTCTTCAAGTAAGACGTCACCATTACTGCCTCATGACTTGTTGAACTATCAATAGCAAACACTCACACACACACACCCAAAAAAAAAAAACTTTTAACAGAAAAATTATCACCCATTCTCTTAAAGTTCTGGATCTAATGGACAATTGTGAATAGTCCACCTAGGGCCGGCCGGCCGCATGAAAATTTACATGAACATGGTCTAGTTTTGTTTTGTTTGTTTTTTTTGACAACATAGGAGGTATCCCCACACCCAAATGGGATGAGACTAATCTACCTAGGGCATGCCGCATGAAACCAACACCAACGGAAAGCAGTTAGAAGCAGGTAGGAGGGAGAACCGCTAGATGCGCCCATGAGGCTACCCACATGGACTTTCACCTCTCAACTGGTTGGCCTACCCCCAAGAATCGAACTCAGACCTCCACGGTGGGAGCAAACCCCCTGGCCAGTGGAGATAACCCTTGTTGTGTAACATGGTTTAGTTGCATTACTTCAAAATCTTGGTAACATAACATTAAACACATGTTTCGAATACTCTTTTCTTTTCCAGTTTTCCTTACCGCATCGATAGGTTGGCACCTTAGCGCAAAACGAGAAATGTATGACAACATACACCTATATACATATATATATATATATATACACATATACATATACACAAACGTGTTCATATGAACATAGAGAGAAGAAGATGGGGTGAGGGAGGGACATGCCTGGGCTTCTTTAGTTGGGGCTAAAGGTTCCCACTGGCCTTTCGCATCTGTATCGTTGATAGCCGCAATTGAGAACTGAAATCAAAGACAAAAAAAGAGAGAGTAAAGAATCGAACCCATTACGGATCAGTGTCTCGTGGTGAAGTAATTACGTAAAAATATGAATTCCATCCATTGAGGACGAACGGAAGAAGCTCGAAGATAATTACAGTGCGTACCATCGTTACAATCTGTCGGGGAGAGAAAGAGAGAGAGAGAGAGAGAGAGAGTGGTTGCTCTTTAAAGTTTTCTCCCCCAGAAGTTCTGGTTTTTTGGGCGGGGTTGGGGTTTTTGCTTCTGTGTTTTTGGGTTTGGGTATTTCTACAAATTGCCCACCACTCTCGCAAATTTCCAAAAATTAGGGCCCTCCTATTATTATTCGGAATTTTACCCTCTCGAAATATATACTGAAAAAATATAAAAATATACCGATAATATAAATAGTCATCGACTCTAAAAAAATGAAAATAACATAATAAAAATTATAGTAAATAATGTTTGTCATTTGCACATAATAAAAACTATAGTAAATAACCTTAAGGTTAAGCTATTTTAGGTTTTTTTCCGTTCTTTTTTGCTTTATCTTACAGAGTACCTTGGAAAAAGAAAAAAAAAAAGCAAAGTGCGGAGTTTTTTTTCTTAATCAGACCTCATCATTTATATTATTTCACTTTAGCCCATTGAATTTTATTTTGAAATATTTTTTTGGGTCTCTTTTCTTGAAAAAAAAAATAGAGAATTAAGAACTAGTATATAGCAAAAAATAATTAAATAAATCTAGCGGTAGTGGGTCTATATAAATTGGGGATATTTTTTTTACATATGTTAATTGTATTTTCTAAAATTCTTATTGTAGCTGTCGCCACCACTGGTCCCTCTGGCTCCATCCTTGATTATTAGTCTTTTTTTCTGACGCTCAAGGATGTCTGGGTCAATTTACACGCACAACAACTAATCCTCTCTCTGGTCCAGTTAAAGGCAGGTTATTCACGTCAAGACTAATGAATTCACAAGTAATGACGTTCTTACGACCTTACTCCAAGAATTAAACCCACAGACCAAACGGACGAACTTTGGGGGATGTTCCTCTCATAGCTAATGGAGGTTTTGAGGTATCAATTCTTCTTTACTTGGGGACTCCACACATACCGGAGGTTTAGCGTGTGTGAATCTCAACATGAATGTGAATATATGTGTAAAAGTATTTTGTGTAAGTGTGTGTAGTTGTAGAATTTTTGTTTGAAACATTGTTTTTTTCTCCTTTTTTTTTTACTCTGAAGTTTTAAATGAATTTCAAGAATAAGATTAATTAGTTATCATGTAACATGACCAGACTTAGCATGTTTTATGGTTGCATTGACCAGCTATAAGAACATTTTTACCGTGTACCTCAAAAGTTAGTGTTAAAAACTGTAATTTGCTGTACTTCAAAAATTTTAGGCTGATTTTTTGTGGTGCACCACAACAGATCCTCCAAACTTTTATTTTTATGGCTTTTAATATATTTCTGCTTGACTATTTTAAATGTAAAATGATACATCTTTTACCTTGCGAAAAAACAATTAAAAAAATGATTCTTTATTGCTTAATTACTTCAATTATAATTTATAAAACACTTATTGTACATATAACTAGGTGATATGCAATAATTGTTTTTTGATATCTTCAACTCAAATACTAAATGTAGAATACGTGGAGGCCCAATTCCATGATCAGTTGGACCGTGCTAGGCCTTGGAAACCCAAACGATATTTAGTTTTTGATTATCCGATTTGGCAAAATTCTGACAAGCTCGAAATAGGCCAAACTTGATGGGCTGACTTATTTTTCGCGCTCCAGTCAATACTCAGGACCCTAAGTTCGTGATTGATGGTGTTTTTGGGTCTAATTCCTTTGTGCCGTCAATTTATGTTTTTTGCCGTTTTATGAAAGTTTTGATTCGTTAATAACTCTTAAACCGTAATTCCTTATTAGCTAGTTCTTTTGGGAAAGTCTTATTTTTTTCCCGTTTTCAATTTTAGGAAAAGTCTCAAATTTTGGGACTTTTATTTTTCGGCTTTATTAAGGTTTCTAGGGTTTCGACTACAACAAAATGTGCATTTAGGGGCACTTTTGAAAGGACATTTTTTCAAAAATGCCTTATCAAGTTATTAATGTGGCATCACCTTCTAAAGTGCCCTATTTGATTCTCTCTATTGCGGTAGTCAGCATTGGCCCTATATAACTTTTTTATGGTAATCTGATAGGGCAGTTTTAACGTGTCTCGAAAAGTTAGATTTAATAAGGCACTTGCTTGGAGATATAAAACTACGATATTTTTGTGATCGACCTTTTTTTTTATAAAAACTCGTCTAGGAATTTTTGTGCACTTTTTTAAGGGCATTTTATAAACTGCCTCATCAAGTAGTTAATGAGGCACTTTTAAGTGCCGCAAAACAATTTCCTTGCCAAACTTAACTGATTTTGTCGGGAAAAAAAATCCTTGGAGCAAACACTGGACCCAGCCTATTCGTTTTCATCTTCTTCTTTTTTCAACTGGCCAAAACATTTGCATAAGGATAGATGTTCTACACTCGAATATTGCAATGCGTAGTTCGACACATCCGGCTCTTTACTCAATTATCCGAACCATTCATCTTACAGAACTTGTCGAATTGAATCTCCACGCAAAAGTTCAAATTGATCGGACACACGCGGCTACCTCATTGAAAAACTTTTATATAGAAAAAATAGATGCGTCTAATCATTTTTTTGCATGAATAAACTAATCCAATGAGGCGGTTATGGGTGTTTGATAAACTTGATTCTAGGTTTGAATGATCTACTAATTCTACTCTATCATATTTAAAAGATAGACGGTTCCGATCACGAGAAAATACCTCGGGTAGTGTTCGAATGGTGCATTATCATACTTTAATTCCTCCAAACGTATTAAATGTCTCCGATCACGTGTTTCTAATATTCTATGATCTTTGATTTGGATGACCCTGATGGAATTAGTAAGATATGAAATCCTAATGGTTTAGATCAATCGTTATAATAATAGACTCGTCAATAATCTTTAGAATCTGTATGTTCAACTTATTCAATAGTTAACTTAGTCTTCTGCTATAGTTCAATGTATGGTGGCCACATCACCAGGACATAATCATGATGATTAAGACCACTGATTTTGTTGTGCTTGTTAATCACATCATTCATGTAAAAATTTAGTTTCGTTGGGTAAGAGACAATTTTTGATTTGTGCGTTGGAATTTGGGGTTTCTGATTCTTGGATCCAGAAATTTATTTGGGTTTAAACTTCACAGATTTTTGGGGCATTTAGTTCTTTAGTTTATGTCGACATAGTCCAAGAATCTTGCGAATCATCACGTACCTAATGGTTCTTTCTAGCATTGTAGTATTGTTTGACCTAGGGTTCTGCTTTTGTTCTGAATTTGTAATCGAAGTTCATGTTAATCGATATTTATTCCTAGGGTTCTACTTTTGCAGTATTATTTCAATTTCGCACATGCTTTTGTAGTATTACTTGTAGTATTATATAGAGTAGAAACTAAGAGAAGGGCATGTCAAGTTCATTAACCTCTGACCCGATCGACTTCATATGGAACAACTTTTTTCAATGACTTCTAAAAGTATAAGGCTGATGGCAACTAAAACAATTCCTTGTGCTTAAATCGCTAGGCTTGTGATCCTCAAGTAATGGATCCAGATCAAGCTAAGGATGAGGGTTTGTCCCTATTTTACCCACCAAAAATCAATATGTTCTGCTTTTGTAGTATTACATACATGGATCCAACTTAAGGTGTGCCTTTTTTTTTTTTTGACCGAAAAGGTGTGTCTTTTTGTTTTATATCTATTGTCCTAATTATGATTGTGATATGTTTTATTCATTAACATGTCTTTAGATCATGGCCCCAACGACTCGTAATTCTGGACGAGTCCGTGTGCAGCCTAATTCCTATCAACCGCACTAAGGAACTATGGATGATGCAGCCATCGTTCAACCCATTAACGAACCAAGTAAATGATAAACTCACAAGTGCATTTCTTTTGGTATTTTGTTGTTTGATTTTGCTTTTGTTCTTAGTAAGCATAGGGCTGTCCTTCTCCTAGTGTTTTCTCCTATGTTATTTTCGTGGGCCAAGTTGGTGTCTTGCTAAGCTATAAAACTTATTCGTGCCTTGGTTGTTGATTGAGTGTGCTTTGCCTTTATTCATTGGTTCTTGCTTTGCCTATATCCATTGGTCCTTGTTGATTGGATATTTGGTCCTTACTCCTGTCCTTTAATTTTGATAGTTCTGATTGTTTTCCCTTTACTTTTTAACTCACAGTGATAATTGATGGTAGAACACCTACACTAGATGTGCTAATATTAGCTTGAACATAAAAATGTGTGGCATCATAACGGAGGCAGTCTTATTATGCCTATTTTGTTTAACATTCTCAATAAGATTTCATATGAAGTTGTTCATGTCTGAGTGCGTTGGATTCCATAAGCTGAACTTCACATCTATAAATCTAAAGAATGTGGTGATTGAGCTCTTTAGGCATGACAGTTCAAGGCTAGAAGTTTCTTGCCCATATGTGTTGTCACTAAATATCTCCGATGTGGAGCGAATGCATCTGAATAATTTGTCATCTGTAGTTGATGTTGCTTTAAATTTCAACGGTTATTTAAATTGTGCTCGTGGGAATTTTCATGAGGACAAAAAGCTTTTTCAGCAGTTATATGATGTCGAGGCCTTTGCATTGTTTACTAGATCTATTCTGGTAAGGTTCTCTCTGTAGTGAACTTCATGTTTATACTCTTGTTTTTATTCAGGAACTCAATTAATCTTTCCGTTTGAATTGTCTGTTTTATGAAGTTAAACAAAGTTAAAGCGTTAACTACTACATGACACGGTCCTTTTCATATTGATTGTAACTTGGCCAATAAGAATCTTTGAACACCTGAATTCTATGGCGTCGTTATTGCCAATAGGAAGCTCCTTTTGGATTACGATGATCATTTTCTCAAAGGATATCCAGGTCAAGATACCTATTTCTACCCTTGTTTGCAAAAGACAAGCGTATACCTGTTGAGATTGAGTTTGGTATGCTAGTATGCTACAATGGTTAATATGAAGATGTAACTGATCTTCTCTTTAGTTTTCTTGTTTTTTAATTCTTGGCAACGATAATAGGACTCCTTAAATTTTCTTTTTCTGAGTGTTTCTTATTATATATCATTGTTTGTCAATTTAGGTAGCGAAGGATTAAGATAGTGATTGCGGGGAGGATTAAGCTGATAGGGATTGCAGAGAGGATTTTCGCAGGTGTTATATTTTTTTAGCTTCAGTGACTCGTAAATATGGTTGATTGACTATTTTTCTTCATCTTAGTTGTAACTTAGTAGAATTTGTAGGATCTTGTATTTATAAATTCGATCCAAGTATTTGTAAGTGTAAATTGGCGATTCTATATGTTTAAGAAATTGAGTTCTCAGTTTTGGATGCTTGGTGAGTAGTATGGGATTGAATTAGTATATAGCTGTAATATTATTTTTTTTTAAAGAGAAACTTCTTTTGGGGCACTTAAAAGTGCCCTATTAAGAAATCTATGGAGGCAGTTCCAAGCGCATCATCAATGAAGCTATTGCAGCACCTTAAAATGTCGCTATAGATGATTAACCATGGTTAAGAAATCACGATGAACATGTTACAGCTCTGTGAAATGCCTTAATACATATGCTTATGTGACAGTTTTGTGTGCCTTTTCAAACACTTTTTGTGGCACATATAAGTGCAGCGACAGGGAGATTTAAAGGCTTCATAATGTGCCCCAATATGTAATCTATGCGGCACCTTAAAGTGCAGCGAAAAAGAGTTCTTGAGGCACCTTAAAGTGCCTCATAACAAGTGCTGCGTTAGACCTATAGCTGCATCGATACACGCAGCACTAAGGTGGAGTGCCCCAATACATAAACTGCCCCAACAGGTCTCTTATTGAGGCAGTTTTGACTGCCCTAAAAAGCCGTTTTTGTTGTGATCGGGCCTATATAAGGGTTGTAATCTAATGTTTATATATGCAGTTTTTTTATCAATAATATTCAGATTTTCTCTTTCTCACGTAGACTCAAGTTTTCTATTTGTTCGATTAGTACGCAACTAATCTCTTTGTCAATTCTGCTGCGTCAAATACTTAAAGATTTCTCAGCCATTGAGAAATGAACTGTGCTACAGGTATAGCAAGTGCTTTACAGACAGCGCGTACAACGCACTTTTGGGCCCATCTCGGGTCCAACAAAGATAATCGGAGCCGTTCATTTTGTTCAAAATATTTTGTTTTAGGTCCCCGTAAAAAATTAGCTCCAACCGATATCGTTAATTAGCTCCAACCGATATCGTTAAGGGCGTTCACGAAACGTCCAATTTTGCAAGCTAAATTCTGAAGCAAAATTGGATGTTTCGTAAACGCCTTTAACGATATAGGTTGGAGCTAATTTTTGACGGGGACCTAAAACAAAATATTTTGAACAAAATGAGCGGCTCCGATTATCTTTATTGGACCCGAGACGGGCCCAAAAGCACACTGTACGCGCTGTCTATACAACACTTGATGTACCAGTTGCATTTCTGTTGAGAAATTGTCACCTAATGTTTTTTTTTACAGCACCACTGGGCAAATATTTATCCGCATATTGCATTGGTAATTTCGAGGATTGGCCGATCCTCGGAGTTGGGATCAGTCAATACATTGAGATCGAGAAAGAAATTTCAAGACTATAACCAGCTTCTGAAAAATCATGTTCAAGTTGATAAAAAAGAAAAGAAAAGAAAAGAAAAAAACAAACTAGTGAAATTTTTTTTAAAAAAAAAAAAGGGACAAGAGATGGGATAACTTTTGGAAATAATATTCCTATCAGAAGCAAAACAGGCTAATTAATTAGGCCTAATGGATAATATACCTTCTTCTTCTTTTGCATACTGAGATTCCGACAATGGGTACATCATTTGGTGGACACCAAATATAAATCGGGTTATGTGGGACCAACCATCGGGGTCCCACACAAATTATTGGAATCGTTCAATTTGTTTAAATAATATCTTTTGCAAATCTTTTATAAAAAATTAGCTCTGTTGAATATTGGTAAGGACTTGATTAATTATTTAATCAATTTTTGTGACAAAAAATTGAACGAAGAATTGCTCAAGCTAGATCGCATCCTATACCGGCTAAACGACGGTTGACACAGATCGGGTTAGCGATACCCGGAAACCCAAACATCAACACACAAACATTGCTAAAACAGACGCGGGGCGCTACTGTCCCCTAGGGGCAGCAGAGCGCGGCTGTGCCCAAATTTTGGGCCCACTCCGGTCTCGCTCCGATGATCGAAAGCGTTCACTTCATAGAGCTCGACGAGTAAAACAACTATGCAAAAAATCAATTTAATTGGATATTATTAAGTGTCTGATCGGAACCCATATAACTTTCGGTCCATGGGTTACAGTGGATTTAATCCAGTGTTTCAGATCCATTCTTTTCAAGATAAAAAGGTTCTGATCATGTACTTAATGATATCCAATTAAACTGATTTTTTGCATAGTTCTACTCGACGAGTTCTACGAAGTGAATGCTTCCGATCATCGGAGCGAGACCGAAGTGGACCCAGAATTCGGGCACAGCTGCGCACTGCTGTCCCTAAGGGGACAGCACCTACCCCGCTTCCAGCTAAAACAAGACAAAACCGTCACGAACAATGTAATCAACCCGATACCCACAACGCCGCCGGCCGGAGAGAATAAAACACATAACCGGCCAAATGTATTTCAGTAGTAAATTTTCTATCTTAATTACGTACGTCAATTACGTGCATATGCCACAAATCTGCACATAAGAGACATCTTCATTACTTCATTGCTAGAGAGAGAAGAGATCCCCAAGTGTGTTGTTTTAACATCGATCAGAGATTACACATGAAACTTGATCAATCTAACCACCAAATTCATCGATAGTCACCCCAAGAAACCATTATTTGAATCAGAAAATCCTACATGCAATACATATATAAACTCATCAACTCAACTTATTCCATGCACAACCATAGAAATTAAGAAAGAAAACTAGATCAGCGCTCCTGTCACATGCACCGTCACATAATGCACGTCCACCATGTGACGTTGCCCAAGAGTACGTACTGAATAATTACTCGAGAATGAGAGGAGATCTAGAGATTGACAACAAAAAGGTGCAAACTAGTGCGCCACCTAACAGAACCCATGCATGCATTAGCCGCCGCCTCCGCTTCCGCCGCCATTGATCAGTTCAAGACCCGTGAGTTTGTGTAGCCTCGTGAGCCTTGTGCTGCACATACTGCCCATACTCCCTGGCCCTCTCCCTCATATCCCTCGCCTTGTCCCCAATCCTCATCCTCGCGTAATCCACCTGATCCGCCCCCACCGGGTGCTTCCCGGCCAAGTAGTTGTACATCCACGACAACGCCATCAGCGCCGCCACGCAACACCCACCGGAGAACAAGAACCCGGCCGCGGCCAGCAGCGTCAGGATCCCAGCCGGGATCAGCACCGGGCTAAACAAGACCAGAACCGGGGTGGCGATGACCAGGGACATCACCGTCCCGGTTAAGGTTAGCCCGGAAAGGAAAAGGAGCCCGGCTCCGATCGCGGCCGCGGCTAGGAACCGGAGGGCCTGGCGTGATGCCGGGGCGTATTCGTGGAGCTTCTGGGTCGTGGGTTTGGATTGGTCTGACATGATGGACGGCTGTGATGGAGAAGGGTGTGATCGGACGGTTGCTGTTGGTTGGGGGAGTGTGATGGGAAAAGGGAGGGTGGTGGCCGTGGGGGAATATATAGTGGGGGAAGGGGGACACGTGGCGGGAGAGCAGGGGTTATCTCCTCGTGATGCGTGATGGGTCTGCATTTCTAGGCGTCGGCAGGGATGGATGGAATCTTTAGGGAAAATTTCAAAAAAACACCTGACTTTTCAACTCAATGTCACATAAACACCTGGACTTCAAGAAATGTAAATCCCCCACCTGACCTTTGGACTCCGTCATCAAATAA
>JAOTQK010000003.1:7192943-7209756 GCA_025642025.1 Rhododendron ferrugineum
ACGGGAAATGGGTGGAGGGGGTTATTTGATGACGGAGTCCAAAGGTCAGGTGGGGGATTTACATTTCTTGAAGTCCAAGTGTTTATGTGACATTGAGTTGAAAGGTCAGGTGCTTTTTTGAAATTTTCCCGAATCTTTATATAGTAGGAGTATATTTCTGTAATGGAGTAGGGGGTCTCGTTCAGAGTTCGTTCTCAAGGAGAAATTTTTCAGTGCCAGTGGGTATCAAGTGGTGCCTGCTGGATACTCGATGCATCTAAGTCGTCTATTTTGATTTTGAACGGTTTAGATTTGAAAAAAAAAAAGGAGAGAGAGTTTCAATCTGGGCCATCCAACACACATTTAGACAGCCCGAATGGACAGAGCGGACACCACGTCGGCACGACCTCATGGTACCTATTCGGTACCCAAAAATTTCTCGTTCTCAAGGGACCTGGGGATCCTGTAGGGGTGCCCTACGTAGTATAGTACGGCTGAGACGGCCGTTCATGGTTCGGATATTAACTTGAACAATGGATAGTTCTGATCTGCAAGATTTTGGATTAAATTTGAATCGTTCGTGCTGAAATAGATGACCGGATTGACTGCACTATACGTTGTAGGGCGTGGATGCCCTACAACATTCCCAAATCCGTTCTCAAGATATTGATATGAAACGTTTATCTTTGTATGAGAGATTGGAGCACAACAGGCTTATCCTGTTTTTAGTTAAAAAACGTGATCTAAACCGTTTATTTTATAGAGTTCAGTGGGTAGAATAGCTCGTAAAAAACCAAAAACATCAAGTCGAATGGAAATGGTTATCAATACCTAAGCATCTTTCCATAAAGAATGTTTTCCCTTTGCGGAGTCTATATTATAAAACCATTCCAATCATGTTTTTCTTTGAAGGAGCATGGATTTTTGAGGAGAGAATATTTCATGCCCCGTGAGTGCCTCAAGCCATTTTCAACCACATATTGAATGAAGCTTATGCACTTATTTTTGATCTCATATCAAAATATGTGGTGGAACGAGGTCTGGTGATGCTTCAAGAACATTGAATAATTTTTCATTTTTGAGGGCCCATACAATGTTTAAAAGGGAATATATTTTGTCCTAGCAATAGGGAGTCAGCTGTTGATTGGGAGTGATTGGCGTGGAGACAAGTGAAGGAACGTGGCGTTGTTGGAAGAGAGAGAGACTTTGGGTTGGTACAGTGCTGTGATCGTAGTGCGCACCTTCGAGCAGTCGAATCGTGCATCCGACGGCTCGGATCTCATCTCAGAAATTAACGATTCAATCGTTAATTACATATTTGAGCCGTCGGATGCACGATCCGATGGCTCGGAGGTGTACATTACCGTGCTGTGGTCACCACTGCACAACATCATCCCCCAATTTGAGAGAGAGAGGCCGTCGGTGGTAGTGATTAGTGCACTTCGATGGTTTTGAAATGAATTGCGATTTCGATGTGCTAATTCCCCCAATCCCCACCCATCAAAAACAAAAAAAGGTTTTTAATTTCCTATTAATCGTGTTCTATGCATATTTTAATTTTGACTTACATTAGGTAGTATTGATATCTAACGGATAAAATAAAAATTAAGGGCTTTTATCTTAGATCCGGATTGTTTGAAATTTAACGAGCGAAGCCGGAGCTTCAAAACTTGTAATAAGTGAGACGAACTCGAGTTAAAGTGTTCAAGTTCAAATCGAACCTAAGCCAAACTCAAATGAGACCAACATTATGTTGAGCTCTGCCGAGCCTGATAGAGTTTAAAGATGGAACTTATTTGCACCCTAAAGTATGCTCAATCGAGATATTATATTTGATGATTCAAACCGCAAAATGCTTTATTCTCTTTACAATTCAAAAATAATTTTTTTTAAAATTCTCCTTAGATTCCTCCTAATTTTTTTGTATTTTTAACATTTCTCTCTCTACTTATTACCCCTACTATTTTTCAAAAGAAAATTCAAACACCAATCCAAACATAGCAGACATTTGTTGAATCTACCAAGTAAATCATCAAAGTAAAAAAGTAAATCAAAAATTTTAACTCCACACCCACCTACACATACACTTGCACACCCACACTCACAATAGAGGTGGGTCCTACACATACTGAGTGTGTAGTGTATGCGGACTCCACTCCTATTGTGAGTATGGATGTGTAATTGGGTGTGTATTTGGGTGTGGACGTAGAATGATGGAAAGTAAATTGACTGCCTACGAAAATTGAGAGTGCGAGGAAAGACCATTTTTATTACTCCCTAGGCAAAAAGAGAATTTACTGTATCTGGAAGCTGCTTTTTTGGGAGCTTATTTTCAACGCAACTTTATCCCCTTGTGTTTTTTGAACAACCGACGATAACGTCAAATAGTGGAATTTTCCGAACTTTCCCTTTCTTTGTTATCACAAGACCTGCTGCTACTCGAAACCCACCATCGAAACCAATCCAAGAAGAAGAAATCGAGCAGGAAAGGGTTTTTGTCTAAGCTAAAAGGGTCGAAGAAGTACAGTAGAAAGGAAAGATGTCGTGGCAATCGTACGTGGACGAGCAATTGATGTACGAAATCGAAGGCAACACCCTCACCTCTTCCGCCATCCTCGGCCAAGACGGCAGCGTCTGGGCCCAGAGCGCCTCCTTCCCTCAGGTCATACATGAACTCTCTCTCTCTCTCTCTCTCTCTCTCTCTCTATGTATGTATAGATTTACTGGAGTTGGGATTCATACCTTGATCTGACCCACCATGATGTTTAGTATTTTTTGTCTCAGTCTATGGATGTGCTGCAATTGAAGTGACGAGATTTTAGTTGTAACGATTGTTATCAGTTTGATTTAGCTAATTTTGATTTGGGTCTGCTTGATAACTGATCAACTTTTTTCCTTAGGGGTTTATTTCATTTTGGAACCTTTTGGATTTACTTGTTCTTTAGTACTGAAAAATGGGCTCGATACTTTCATCTACCTCCCATTTCGTTTATTTTATTTTATTTTTTTACTGTGAAAATGATGGGATTTTAGTTGTTTTTCAATTTTCGTGGTTAATTTTGATTGATTGATTTGGCTAATTTTGATTGGGGTTTGCTTGGTAATGGTACCTGATCAGGTTTTTAGGCTTTTGTGTGACTTTGGCAGTTTTTGGTTTTCGGTTTGCTTGGTACCTGATCAGGTTTAATTTTAGGCTTTCATTGACTTTGGCAATCTTTTGATTAGCTTTTTTGCTTATTACCAATAGGCAATTAGTCCCTCTAATTTGCAAATATCATGATGGTATTGAGTTGTTGGGAGGTTTGGCCATCTCCAGCCGCTGACTCTGAAGTTTAACTCAATTCGAAGAAAATGTTCATTTGATATGTACCAATTCAAGGGACAAACCAGGTCGAAGCTGTGTAGGGTCTGGAGGGAGCCACGCACCACCTGATGGTTTTTGACATCTCTTTTTGGGTGTTTTATGCACATCTATATCGGTGTCGCATTCTGAGTAAAGACTAGAGATCCTCTTAGAGTATCTATCCTATCTATGTAAATACAACACGCTGAAGTGAATAAAAGTAATATACACGGACTAAGATATAAATTCATACGTCAAGGACATAAGCTGGCAAAGCTGTTGTTGCCTCCAACTTTTCATCTTAGTTTGTCTGTGCGTACTTGATTATTTATGTGTATATGTATGTGCCCCTTCCGGGACATTCAATAATATTGGAACGATACAGAGAAGATTAGCATGACTCCCGCGCAAGGATGACTTGCACAATTCAAGAAACAGTCCAACTAGTGGTATTATTACGAAAAAAAACCTTAAGGAGGTGATTTTGCTAATGCTGCTCTGCATTTGATATACGTACATCTATAGACATATTCAGTTCTCCTATAACTGGACCGGAGACGATAAACTTCGAGGACAATTTCAGTTAACCAAAAGGGAAAGGAGATGTGGACAAGGAGTAAGCACCAGAAGTTCAAGCTACTTCGGCAACGTAGGGTTTTCAAAAAGTCGTCCTAAAACACACAAGGATGAAGAATTTGATTTTAGTGCTCCTGTCATTTTGATCATGCATTTTATGGGTTCGGATTAAGTTCTCGGTTAATTACTGTTGTGGAAGAAATTGAGAGTCGGCAAAAGCACATTTTAGAGCCCGCAAATTTATAATGTTGTGTACTTCATAAATAAGCTATCATCTCTTAATCCAGTCACTTTACTTGCAAAAGTCCTTCGTCAAAAGTCGTATGGCCCCTGGTATGATGGGGGAAGACGCCATCGTATCGATTAAGAGCTTGGAATTGGGGGCGATGTGTTCAACATTCATGGAGTAACAAGTAACAACAATTTGCAATCTGGTGGCAAGTATCAGCTATTTTGGTGAGGCGTATTATGTGTCTGTGATAGTCTTTCGATTCGTTGAAGATAAAACCTCTACAATCTTCTCAAGAATCAAGATCATGTACCGGACTGGAATATTCACAAGTTTGGAATATTTCATTAATTCTGAATCTTTTTTCAATAATTGAAACTATGCCCTTGAATTTTGTGGATATAACGAGGAATGCATGGCCTTGCTCTGCATTCCAACTAAGTAATTCGACCATCCACTTGCAGTCTCAATGGCATCAACTGATCAGCATAATAGTTTTCTTTGTGTTTTAGTTGTAATAATTTTGTCTAACTAAGGTTTGTTTTTCACTTGATCGCTTTTGCAGTTTAAGCCTGAGGAAATAACAGGTATTATGAATGATTTTGCTGAACCTGGAACACTTGCACCAACTGGCTTGTACCTTGGTAGCACAAAATATATGGTGATCCAAGGAGAAGCAGGGGTTGTCATAAGAGGAAAGAAGGTAATGAGTCAATTGACTCAGACACTATTTCTTTCATGCTTTGTTCTTATACTAATATAAGAAAGAATTTTCAAATGTTTCAACTTTGAACCGGTTAGTTGCACGAGTCGTTATTGCCACTGTGACCTGGTTCTGTGTTTGCAGAGTTGTATTAATGCCAGTTTGTGTTCTCCTCACTGGTATCTGGTAGCTTGCCTTTTCACTTAATTGACCAAATTACTATGTACCTATGGGCTTTATTGTCCTGATTTGTATTAACACAGCTCTTTTCGATTTATCAATTGGGAACGCAGTGTATCACATTGCCTAAAATACATAGATCAATTTTCTTTGGGCTACTAGACGTCCAGTAGATATATGTTTTTCCACAATAGTTATGTGAAAGCACATTTTTCTGAGTGTATAACATTGTGCGGAGTGACCACTTTTTACTGTTGCCAAACTTGTACTCAGTCTCACTAGATTTTTTTGGTAAATTCCCTGTCAAAATAGAAAAATTACCATGTTTTGGAACAAGCTTTTTCTGGTTGCATATTTCAGTCTGAAAAGATTGCGACAATAGGCCTTGGTCTATAAATTTTAAACCCGACGACATAAGTCATATATGCCCATATTTCTTGTCTCGGTTGGGCAAAACTTAACTACGATAATGGATTGGTTTCAGGGCCCTGGTGGTATAACTATCAAGAAGACCAATCAAGCTTTGATCATTGGAATATATGATGAACCTATGACCCCTGGCCAGTGCAACATGATTGTGGAAAGGCTGGGTGATTATCTCATTGAGCAGGGTCTCTAGTCATGCGTATGCTTTATTCTTTTTTCATTATTTTCCTTTTCTTTTTTTGGCTGCCTCTTTTCCTTTGGGTGCTTGCATCTATCTACTAGAAGTTGGGGTTGTTGCAATGGTGTAGTATTTACGTATTTGAAAAAGTATTGAACAACTTTGGGGTGTGAATTGCTGCTTGGAAAGGAAGAATATGGTCTCTTCCTTGTATGAAATGATGTTATTGTACACGCCCTTCGGTTTGGGTTTAATTTCAATATTTACTCATATGTAGACAATCAAAGTTTTTCGGGCTTTAATGCAAGTGTTTTCGTTTGATGGTCTCTTATTATCTTGTTTACTGTTGGGAGCTGATTCAAATTTACTTTACTCCAGCGATATTGATGACGTCGACATAATTTGTCGATGCATATAATCAGCACACATTTGTGTGTGTGTTCTCATACCTTGGCTCTAGTTTTGAGCATCCATTACACAATCGTCAGCTGGAACCCCACCGAGTTCTTGACCCCTTGGAAGCAAAGGCTCCTCGGCATCATTGAATTCATTCTTATCTTCAACCTTTGGTTTAAATTTGAAAATGACAAAAACTTTTGAAGTTGAAGGATGATGTGGCAATTTAACACCTTCAAGTTTGACGACATTCCTCCTCTCCAATCATGTGTCAATTTTGCTCTCATAATCTAAAAAACTCAGAAGGGCTTGTATTTACTACTATTAGATATCAAAAAGTCACTTTTGCATTTGGAAGCTTGTGTCAATTTTGAAGCAAATGGGTTGATGCCAAATCCAAGAAGATTTTGGCTATACATTTGAAGGTAAGATTGGAGAGACTTGGGATGTCAATTTTGACAGGTGAAGCTCCACGTGGGATTTAGCTCTTCCCATTGGAGTCATCGATGCATAATGCATTGAACGTTATGGTAATGGAAATTGGAAGCATTTTTGCTTTAATTTACACTCCCCGTCCCAAAATGTTAGTTTATTTTTCCCTTTTGAAATGTTCCAAAATTTGTGTCTATTTTGACTAGTCAATGAAAAAAATTAGAGTTATTTGCCTTGTTTGCCTTCATGTAATTTTGCTTCATTCCTTCTCAAAATGGGATTCTCAGTTCACTCATTAAATAGGAGCACTAACATTCTCTTGATTTTTGAAATGACTGTGTTGTCTGATGGAAAACTCAATTTGTACATCTCTTCCACTTAATTTTTCCCATTGTTAACACAAAGATAATTGCCGTGACATTTCGGGTGTATACTTACGGATCTTTAGGCCCTATTACACTAAGAGAAATAAGTACTTATAATTTAAATTAAAAGTGATGTATTGTAAGAGAATGACCTATCTCGTAAAGCAAAAAATAAATACTTAAAAAATAAGAACTTTAGCGGAACGGGACCTTCTTCAAAAAGCTCAAGTATATATATGATTGAAACATAGTTATACCATTAATATTCTCCAAAAAAAAAAAGTTGCACATAGAAGGGTACATAATAAAACTGACGGGTTGACCACCATGTCAATTTCTCTTGCAAGTTGACCCTTGAAACAAAAGATCTTATTCAGAGATTCAATAAATCCATCTATAAAAAAATGGGCCTACCGAGTATATGTTAACAATGATAAAAAAAAAAGACATTTCTGTTCACTAGCTGACAAATTAAACAACAATTATTGAGCATGTGTTGTGCCCCGACGTAAAATAAGTCATGCCAATTCATCCTCTTTTTGCTTGAACCAAAAAGCTCAGAATGCATAGCGGTAAATGGCATCGGCTACTCCATCTTCATCATTGCTGACACCAATCACGTTAGCTACGGCTTTTGCCCTGTCTGATCCATTACTGAGAGCAATGCCCAGAGAAGCCAACTCAAGCATCTCAACGTCATTTTCACCATCACCAATAGCCATTATCTAAAACCACAAAAATTGCCAACAAATGAACAGCTAATAAGAGTGATATTCATACAGCCATTTCTTATTTCTCCAGCACTTCCAGACAACAGGTTCAGATACGGCATTGTCCTTCAACAACCAACAGCGTAAGATAAAGCAAAATGTTATGGGATCGTAGAATATCTTCACTCCTATTTTCTTCCGTATTTGGTTGGAGCAGAACTCTAGGTTTTTTGTTTTTTTTTGCACAAGTTCAAGGACATCGAGTCATTGGGAATAGAGCGTCATTTTGGGCTTCCTTTTCTTCCTCATTTAAGCAAATTCCCGCCGTTGTCCATTTTACTTCTAGAGATTGAAGGGCAGTGTGTGAGTTGTATGTTGATCCGTTAATTAGCTTTGCTTGCTTATATTTTCTTTTGGTGAACTCCTTGTCCCCTTTCTCTAGTATTCCTCCCGTCTCGTCCACTCATAAAATAAAAGAAAATCAGTTCTTGTCACCTCTTTTCTTACTTATTTCCTGTTAATGGAACTCAGGCTCAAGGAGACACATTTAGAAGTGTTTTGGTTGATGATTAAACAATGAGACAAGAAAAAGAAATTGTTGGCACGTACCTCCTCTGGACTGGCTCCCAAATGATCAAGTAGCATTCTTACTCCATTTCCTTTTGACGTTCCAGAGGGTACAATTTCGAGCATATCTGGCAGAGCTTGCACAACAGTTGCACGGTCTTTAGTAGCTTCTGACCAGTAGGGCCGCAGTGCAGTAGCCACTCCCTCGGCAGTGTCTAAGAATATCAACTTCTGTGTATTTGGATGATCATGTGCCACACAGCAAGAGAAACCAAAGACAACACAAATTACAAGATATTATCATGATTCATTGTAACTTGATCACCAGGAGGGTACCAATTACTAGGACAATGTTCTCCCTCCAGATGATAACATATGCACATACGACAAGCACTACTTCTCATTCCATTATTAACAGAAGAGACATATAAAAATGATCTGCTTATAAGATTAAAAAATCATGCATGCTTCCTAAAGTAATGACAGCCCAATGGGGTTTGGGGGATCTGGTAGAAATGAGAAGAAATGGAGGCAAAAGAAAACCCTCACTTGTTTAAAGTTGGAAATGAGAAGAATCGTCAGGTAATGAAGAGAATGATGCACATATAAAATCCCAATTCCATTTTTTATTTGAAGTGGTGAGATTAGGTGAGTAACAAACTAACACTAATCTTTTCTTTTCTTTTCTTTTCTCACCTGCATTCCAAACGGAAATCTCGGTGAAATGTGTGCATGGGCAAGCAGTCCAACTTAACTGCCACACTCAAAGTGAAATGTGTGCATGGGCATACTTGAGGGGCATTGTGAAATTTGGAAACAATAAAAGTGCACCTTCCAGTGTCAAAAACATTTGGGCCACCCAAGAGTATGTTCTGTACAAGCCCAAAAAAGAGAACTGCCAATTTAAACACTATACCTGTATGTCAACCCCAGCCAAGAGGTGCTCAATGGAAGGCATGATCTCCGCCTGCCCAAAAGATTCATGCAAACCAAGTAATAAAAAGGGTCAATTAGGCACTCAATCAAGCGAATATGCTGGGAGACGAAGAAATAAGCAAATCAGTGAATCACATACCATAGGCTCATGATATAAAGTGTGAAGTGTGTCCACAAGAGGGTGACCAAATAATGTTAAGCAACGATCCTCACTGAATGCAATAAGTGGAATTTCATGCTTCAGAGAGTAAATAAATGCCTGCAATTGGGACAAAGCGAAAATCTTCACTTCTCTGTTACATAGGAGTTCTTATAACCTGAGTAAGAGTAAGCTGTCCTTCATGACTCATCAAGATAGGCTTGTGAGTTCTCAAATCCTTGACAGGGTGTATACCTTTTAATATCTTAGGTTCATAGGAGATCAACTTTCAGAGCTTTTGACATCTTAATTGGTTTGAAGCCACAGAATACCTGCCTAATAAAGGGCTAGCGGGAAAGCAAACAACTACTCCTATGAGTTTTATCCGTTTACTTGTATGAATGACTAATAAACTCTCTCAGCAACCAAGTAAAAGCTGGATCGAAACGAACCCGAAGAAGCACACAAGTTACAAAGCACCGACAAAGCACCACGCAACAAGAGCATTGCTTGTTACCTAAAACCAGGCCCAGAAGCAGAAGTCTGACGCTTTGCTACAGATAATAAGTTAACAAAGTTTTGCACAAGAGAAAGACAACTCAACACCCAGTACAGCTGAACAGCAAGAGGCTAGTCTTTATATTAAGATGGGAATTATTTTCCAACTCCAGCACAAAGCAACACTGACCATGATCCTTGCAAAGAATTTATTTTCCTTAACTTGTTTACGCCATTTGATAACGTCATATGCTAATGAACAAACTAAAACTGGGACACCTCCAGAAAATTCACTAATACAACAAATATTACCTCTCTGCAGAGACTAGGATCTAAATTGCTTCTAAAGATTTCCCGACCTTGTCTGCCATAAACAAGCAATCCCTGGAATCAAACAGAGAATTAATGGCAAGAGGCAATGAAAAGTAGATAGTATCAACCACTTAGACGGATCAAGCTAGCTAGATAGAAAGAACAACTCAAGAGTGCAGAAAACAAAACAATGTGCCAAATGAATTGGCACAATGCTTTCCTTGAAAAAAATTACTAAACGTGTTGGTAACATTTCATTGGTATCAAGACTATATGATTCAAGTTTCTTCTAGCATGCGACAATTCATGCCATTGGGGCCAAAAACAAATATTAAAGAAACCTCAGGAGCCAATTTGTTGTTATTTATATCCTTCGCATAAAAGACTCGTTACTACACACATACCCATATAGATATTTTATTTCTGCAATGAGACAAACTCAATGTTAGTGCAGAACATGATGTTACACAAGTTATAGCAACAAGCATCTAAATCAACCGGGTCAAGTGCTTCCGTCCAAGGCGAATTATGCAGTCCAGGCACACGTTCAACCAAGACGTGGCAATTTTAATTCATAAGGCTTTTCAAATAATCCCAAGGCGCGCCTTGTAATAGGGGCTTGGCTCCTTTAGGTACATTGGATGGCCATTGACTCATGGTAGAAACTTTCAAGTTTGCAATTTAATTGTCTACTGTGCAAAAATAACAAATTCATAGCACTTAACAGTAGGGGTCACCAGCAGTCCTGCTGAAGCAATGGTAGCATGTTAACTGTGGTGACAATTGAAGGTTTTTCTGCCCTCTGGGCACACTCTAGCTCAGCTCAGGGGATAACTCGGCTCAAATTAGTTTGCCTCATGGCAAGACCAACTGTTGCAGAGGTTTAGAGTCCGGAATGGATAGTTCTGTAAGCATATTCATAGGTGGAACTCCGTATACAATTGAGATGCGAGAACTCCACATTTTTGTTTTCTTGCTGAGCTGGAGAAGTTGCAGCCCAGCAGGCTTCTATAGAATGTAGAACTCCACATTTTTGTTTTCTTTTCATTATATGATTATAATCCTCCCCCTTCCCTCTGAATTCCTTTGGGATTATTCAATATTTTGCTGTCCCTGTCTGAAAACCCCATAATGCATAGAGGCATAGAGCCATCACTCATCAGAAACCAACCTGTAGAGTGTAGAACCTTCAATACAAAATACATACTACGTACGCCCTATATACCCAAAGCTTATTCTTTCCCCAACCTGCCATCTTCCAAAACCCTTAGTAAGTAAAGAAAGTTATAGCCTACGCTTTTAGATACCATAAGAGCAATGTATCATGTCTGCACCCAAACATGCAAAATATAAAAAGGATGTAGGGTTAGAGGAAAACCTGCACAAAGACTCCAGGGCAAAACTCTGAAATAATACCATCTATTCCTGCCAAGTCTACCATCTTTAAAACACTTATAGCAGCTGGACGAGTCTGTTCCAAAAGGTATCACTAAGTAACCATTATGTATTAATCAAGAATCAGTATCTGGTAGAAGGAAAATTAACCACCAGCAAAAAAGAAAATGGAGGGTAAAATCCCATCTGCGCTTACGGCTTACCTTACCAGTGGCTATCACCACTTTGAGACCTCTTGAAGAGGCCTCTCTCAGAGCTTGTGCCGTAGTTGAAGTAATTTGGCTTTGGCTGTTCAGCAGTGTGCCTTGTATTTGAATAGTAAAGCAACATAAGCAGATGATAAATTCAAAGAACAACAATAAACAGAGGCATTTCAGATAGGTCTCACCATCCATATCACAGAAGATGTAGCTAAACTTTGGCTTGTAGAATCGTAGACTGCCTTTTTTCTTCCTGTCTTTTAACAATTAACGTGTAAGACTCTGCAACCTCACAAATAAGCAAATATAGCTTTATGGGTAAAGGATGTGGCTGGCCAAGAGGAATGTTTATTGGATGATTTAAAAAAAAAACGTACGGGCAATTATACCATTGAAATTACCATCTGTGTTATCCAAATGAGTAGGTCCATGATCAGCATCATAAGCACTTCGGATCAATCCTTTCCCCTTCCACCCAAGAGTCTTCAACAGCAATTCCTCCTCCTCCTCCATTTCTGCTTCAGCTTCATCACTAATCTCGTGATCAAACCCCAAGAGATGTAACAACCCATGTACCTGCCACGGATAAACCATGAAAAACTTTAAGTCTAACACAAAAGCTTAAGCAATTAGGTGGAGAGGTCCGACAGCCCATTCCATACCCAAGCAATGTGGGATTCTCCATCAAAGCAATTACAGTTCCCTGTTTAATAAATATTGGTTAGCAGAGATAAAGAGTTGATTATAGAACCACTCTGTTTCTACTGTCCTTGAATTTGTTTCTGTTCCCTTTATTCATTTCTCTCCGCAAGTACTCTAACAAAATGACGAACAAAAATAGAATGTAATCAGTTAACACAAGACGAGGGTACCACATTATACATTGCCTAGAATTAGTTCGATGCAGAAAAATATATTTTTATTTAATCCTATTTAGAAGTGGGAAGTGGGGGTTGCACATGAGACTTGTTTAGTTGTTCTCGTAACATTAACATCTCTAGAGGTGAGACCAATAGCATATGCCCCTCCGCCTCACATATCATTCAGCATAACCAAGTACCCGAAGTAGTTGCTTTGTCTTAGCAAATAACATATTTTCTAAGTATAGTTAAGAGTGTCTGTGGCGTTCTGTGCGGCAATTTGATTATCTAAAAGAACCAAAAAGTACTAAATCTCGAACCATAAAAATATGAATACCATGTAATAGGAAAAGAGGAAGCCCTAAACATTTGAAGGAAACTAGATGCATACTAGAGGAGCAAAAGAGTTAGGTGCGTAGATATGGGATCATTGGTGTAATTCGACAAAGATATTGGTAAACCAACCATTAGGATGCGTATCTCATCAACAAGAGAGTGCCCCCTTTCCTCTGCTTGCCTCGCAGCTGTCTCGACAGAAATTACAATGTCGCCTAACATGAGCTGCAATAAAGAGCATCTCAAGTTTTTGCCTCGAAGGAGATTCCACACACAATGAATGAGGTCTTACAATTGGAATTTTAAGTTCAGGAACATGTTGCGACATGGAAAGAACATCAGTAGCATGGTCTTCATCCCTCCATTCCTTGTTGAGTTGGCAAATGAACTCATCATTGCAAAGAACTAATGATAACTCAACACTTTCGAAACAACCAACATCATCTATAGCGAGATCTCTTGTTTTGGACTTCAGATCCTTTAGGCGACCAAGTGCCAACTTCATTGCCATCGGAGCATTTAGACGGAGTATTTCTGCAATACCCTACAATGTGCAGAAAAGTCAGCACATAAAACAAAATAGCTAAATGGCCTAAAAATGACAGATTATTTAGGATAAACATCCCACTAGAAGCTTTACACCGCGTGGGAAGTTACGTAATGAACAAATAAGAAAGAGGTGACGATTAAGGGAAAGTAGGACAAATCTCCTTCTCAAAGGGGAATCAAATCAATAAGTAAATGACTTGCTTTTGGTGGTCCAAATCAGATCGCTCAGCCTCCAAAAGGTTGTTAAGATGGGAATGCATAGACTGCCATGGTTATGGGGAGAATAAGGAAAGAGAATACCCATATGAGTCCACTTTCAACTTCTCTTTGAAATTCTTGTTCTTGATTTGATATATGCACAAGTGAGACGGCAATAATTTCGAGTATTGAATTCGTGGGACGTGGGAATCATTTGCCACAGACAATCTATTCACAAAATCTCACCAGTTTCCAGTTTGTTTCGTCGGCCGGTTCATCACCTCACTAGTCAGGTAGTGTTATACTCCAGTAACATAAGTTTCAATGCCAAGAATAGAGAAAGCATCATTTCAGCTATTTGTTGTAGACTTTTTAGTTTTGCCAATCGAGGTTCATTTTTGTTTCAGTTTGATTGTTTCAAGGGTACTATAGTAGTGGCTCCACACATCTGGCTGCTTTCTAACGGTATTCTTGCAGAAGTTAATTATAAACATAAAATAAAAATGCTTCGGAATGGTAGTCCAGTTTAATGCTGAATTATTTTTCCTTCCTTTTGGAGGGAGCATTATAACGGTACATTCTATTAACAATGACATCATTGTTTGCCTCCTTTTATCCCAAGTACTTAAGCATCACGTGAGAGCTACACTATTGAACTATCCTGCTCAGTCAGATTCTAAATCTGTGACAAGCTGACCCGCCTTACTAATGGCCGGTGGGTCTAAATCATGCACCATTACGCACTCTCTTCTGAACAAAAAAGCTAAAATTAACTGCAACAGTAACACCATCCTACTTGGTCAGTGGCCCATTAAAAATCACAAAGGAGTTTGGATGGGCAATTGGACACCCATTGTCCCCACTAACTCAACCATGCAATTCTCACTACCTCAAAATTAGATTTCTCATCAGTTGGTGATACCGCGTGTCGGTAGTCTATCAAATTCACATTACTTTCTACTTCCTTTATAATGTCCATCTGCAGGAGGTGGTCCCATATCCCTCAAACCAAATTCTTCTGAGTTTACAGCAATTTACTGAGAGAGTAGTACACTTATCGAGAAAAATCTATCTTGGAAATGACTGTGGACACGGTGGGCAAACTAACATTTCAATCATGTAAATTACGGACAAGCAAATACACAAACATCATAGTTTGAGTGAATAAGAATCACTGCCACATAAAACGGCCTATAATTTTCGGCAGTCGACAGCAAACGAAGGATGGCCAGGCCCACACCGTTGTATTATCAATCTATCATCAACCTTGAACAATTCAATGAGTTTCCTGCATCTTGTAACTGTTTTAGTAGGTAATGTTTGGACCTTGTCTTCAACTCTCCCACCAGAATTACATAAGATAAAAGATTTTCAATGAGCTTCATTTTTCAACTAGTTTCCTACAGAGTAATTAACAACTACTCCCTCTACCCCAAAAAGATATTATGGTCCGTAAAACAAGAAGTTAAAAAGAATGTATTTTAAAAAGAAATGAACATTTTTTAAATAAAAAGAATTCATTGATGGGGAATTCTAAAGTATCCCCCTCTTATGGTGTGTGTAACGCAAATTCGAGTCATGCAATCAAAAGGCGAAAAAGATCTTGAATTTAATCAATAGTATTATGTTTCATCTCGACTAAATGGATGGCGATTGAGCAGCACCGAGATTTTAGTGTCTGCAGTTTGTCCAAACCATAACATGTTGTGTCTTTTCGTGGCAGATGTTATACCATTTATTGGTGAATGTTATCATGGGGGACACCGTAAAAAAAGTGATTTTGAAAATGTTATGCATGATACACGCGTTATATCTTATTCAGGTAAATGTTATGCCATTATTTTATTACGCCATTTCTTGGGGTTTCTATTATGCCATTCGTTTTTTTTTCTTGATGATGTTATGGTGTCCCCGGTCATTTTGGAGACACCGTAATTTTTGGCATAACCGACCATTACAAGCATAACCAAGACCAGTGATATGTATAACCAAGACCAGTGATATGTATAACCAAGGCCTTACAAAGGCATAACCCCCAAAATCCCTAGAATTTTTGGGGATTTTGGGGGTTATGCCTTTGTAAGGCCTTAGTTATACATATCACTGGTCTTGGTTATGCTTGTAATGGTTGGTTATGCTTGTAATGGTCGGTTATGCCAAAAATTACGGTGTCCCCAAATGGTGGGTGGACACCGTAGCATTTCTTTTTTTTCTTACGCCGTCTTATGTTTAATGCAGGGATACAATATTCCCGACAAAGGGGTGATACCTTAGCATTCTCCTTCATTGTATGTAATCTTTTTAGAATAATGCTATGGTGTCTACCCTTACGGTGTCTCTGTTATGCCTCTTGCGATTTTTGGTTATGCCTTTTGTGGTTTTCGGTTATGCACTTTGTGATTCCATGTTACACAACACACGGATCCACGCATGGCATAACATGGAACCACACATGATATAACCGAAAACCCACACGGCATAACATGGAACCACACATGATATAACCGAAAATCACAAGAGGCATAACCGAAACCTCAAAAGGCATAACCGAAAACCACAAGAGGCATAATGGAGACACCGTAAGGGGAGACACCATAGCATTTGCCAATCTTTTAAGTTAGCGGACCAGACAATCAGAGCTGATATATTTTCAACTTCTTTAACCAATATTTCGTCAAATGAGCAAACACAATATACTATTTTCGCGACAATCAATATCCTAGACAACATTCTTGACAAAACAACGGAGCCTATCATACACTGATGCATATACAGTACAAAAACAGACAGTGAAGGAGATACCGAAATTTCCGAATCGTCGGGCAATTGTTCTTCGATGCAAATATCGACAATCAGCTCCAACTCCTTCCGCTTCCTCCTCGCCGGCTTCCGCCTCCCCCGCGGCACCTTCCTGTACCCTCTCTCTGCCACAAACAACTTTTCGAAAAGGCCCCTCGGGACGCTCGGATCCTCGCGTCGCGAATCGCTGAGCCTCCAACCGAACACCGAGGAGTCCAAACACAAGGGCGAGGCGCATAAACGGATTGGAGATGGAAGTAGAGTCGAGTAAGAAGAGTGGCGAAAGTAGGCGGTGATGGGGGAGGGTAAGGAGCGCGAAACGGCGCGCGCCGCCATGGGGTCGGCGGGGAAAGGCGGGTGGAGGGTGCGGAGGAGGGGAGAGAAGCGGGGGAGCATTCAGGTTTGGGGTAACGTGGCTATGAAATGATTTTCCCGGGTAGGTACTAGGTAGTGAACGGAGCCTAGTGGCATAATTTTCCAGAAAAAACAACTGTATATTTTTCCAAC
>JAOTQK010000003.1:7215233-7230174 GCA_025642025.1 Rhododendron ferrugineum
TTTATTTATGGAGAGAACAGGGGCCTAGAAGTGTTTGAAATACAATGTATTTTGGAGTTTATTTTTAGAAAATAGCGAGGCGTTACACTTTCTTTTTTATATCCAGAGTTTTCTGTACTTACCAAAAAAAAAAAAACTTAAATATGAAAATTTTGTCTTTCTTTGAATTTTTTTCGAATTTGTTAGTTTTGCGCCAAACTTTTGTGGGTTATTGTTTCGTCTCGACAAGAGGAATCGGTAAAGTAAATTTTGTTTACTTTTACCCAAGTATTTTGAGAAATAACCACTTTTTAGCGCAAACATTTTTGCGCTAAAAAAGTGACTATTTCTCAAAATACTTGGGAAAAAATGCCAAAATTTTACCTTTTCGATTCCTCTCGTTGAGACAAATCAATAACCCAAAAAAGTTTGGCACAAAAATAAACAATACGAAAAAAATTCAAATACAGACAAAATTTTCAGATTTAAGTTAAGGCCAAAAGAACACAGCTCGTACTCCCTCCGTTTTGATTTGTTTGCCAGTTTTCACTATTTGGAACCTTTGAAAAAGTTGTTTACAGTTTGTAATTTATTTGGGAGTAACTATAGTTACAGTTATGTAATTTCAAGCTCAAATATAATGAAAATAAAAAATATTTTTTTTAATTTTTTTTGCAATGTTTAAAAGATCTCAATGAGATCTATCAAACAAGATTCATATTAGTATAAAAATTATTTGCGTAAACACATGATTTTTGAGCTTGAAATTACCTTCCTTTTTAAAAAGTTCCTTTTTGGAGAAACTGAAACGGCTGAGTCCGATCCTCTCCGGTAATTATCTTGGATGGTCAACAATTTATCTCAATTCAAGAGACTCTGACTCATAGAAGCTTTTTGTTAGATTTACTCATACTATATGAGATAGCTCTAGAAACTGTCCTCCATAGTTACTGGAAAGGTTCCATATTGTAAGATTCTTCCAAAATTTACTACAGTATTTTAACCAAATGCATGCTCCTATTAGAAAACAAAATTTTCTTTCACCTCATTTTCACTTTCCATCATAGATTTATTTCTTCCTAATAGGATTGATAGCTTTGGTATGTCCAAATGAGATTAAAGTACACATTATTCCGATTTAGGTTCGAGATTTTTATCTTCAGTACAGAAAAGTAAAACTTGATTCCCATTAAGCAGAGATGAAATACTTAATTACCACTACGTCCACTTTTACAAAAATACATTTACCATTAATGGAAGTGTCACCTACTTACGACCAAAGATAGTACTCCTGGATGTCTAGCCCGAAGCGTAGGGCTTTCTAGTCATTTGCAGAATAACTCGGTAAGACCGAGATTGTACCACAGGGAGCTCAAATATAGTTAGTTCGGATTGTAGGCTTTATGTGAGGTTTGTGACATTTAGACGGTCAACTGTCGGTTTTGCTTTGAAAAGTGAAGTACTCTTATAAAAAGACTAGAAATGAGGTTTAAACTTAGATAAAAAGATGGCAAGGTCTAGGGGATTAAACCACTCGTGACTTAGCCGTTTTAACCGTTTCTTTCTAACAACTCAAGGACAAGATATAGACAATCTTGCGCACCTGAAGTACTCAACGTTAAAGCCAAGCATAATCATGGGATAAGTTCGGAAATGACTTAAACTCATTTAGAAAACATTTAATTCAAACACTAGGAGCATTAAAGCTCTAAGCACCGTGTGCGACAAGTAGGTTGAAACTCCGGCCTACACGCGATCAAAAAGGGTAACAACTTTAAGGTTTGACCGAAAATAAGAGATTAAGTCTTTTTCACACTAATCCATGGTCAAGTTATAGTTAAACCATTAAAACTACTAAGTCATGGGATAGATATCACCTCATGATCAAGCCTAAGTGACTACTCACACATGCTTAAAAGGACAAGACATAAAGCTAAAAAGAGACATGAGATTTAACCGATAAAAACGGAAATAAATTTGATTTATACAAAGATCTAAAGCGTAGCTACAACTTTAATAAGTGCGAAAACATCAAACACCAAAAATACTTACTAGTGTTCTTCAAGGAAATAACTTGAAAAGCTTGGAAGAACAACAATGAAAATCCTAGAAAGCAAAAGACTTAAAGCATAAAAGGTAGATAAAGCTTAAAGTGAGAGAGAAAAGCTATTTATACACTCAACTTTTCTCTCCCAAAATATCCAAAAAACATACTAGAAGTAGAAACTTTCCATAAATGGAATGTTAAAAAAGTCGGCAAAAATTTGGACGAAGGGCTTTGGTATCGATACCTACGGGCCTGTTCAGTTCTGGGAGCAACAGGTATCGATACTTACGTTTTGAGATGTCGATACCTCTCTTGCAAAATCTGCAGGTCTTGACAGCTTGCTTCACAAGGCTTTTGACGGCTCCAGGGACCTTCCGATGCTTCTTTGCTTGATCCTCGGGACTTGACAGAGGAATGCCATGTGGGCTTGGTCCCTCGGATGCCCTTGAGGGCCATCCTCAATGCCCTTTATTCGCTTATTTTGCTATAGCTTGCTCCTTTGGTACTCGATTCTCTGAGCATCCCCTGAGGCTTCTTGTCGTGCCTTTAGGTCTCGGTGACGATGAGACGTATGCTCTCGGGCACTTGGACACTTGGAGTTGTCATTGGCGTCAAAACACAACTTATTTGCATGTTTCACTTGAAACATCCTTAAACAAACCTTACGTGCAATTCTATTAAAAACAAGCTACTTAAGTGGCGGCGGTGGGTGTTGGTGTGGTTTGTTTGTAGGGTTTGGGTTTAGATGTAGCTTTGGGTTTGGCCCGTTTTAGGTTTGGGGTTTTTTTTTAGGAGTTTGTTTGTTGTTTTTTTTTTTACCAACATTGGGCTTTAGGTGTTTTTTTCCTACTTGGTTTGGGCTCAACCTGTTGGGCCTAAATCGATTCCTCTGTGTGGTTAGGAAAAGAGGGTATTGGGTGGTCAGACCGATGTACCCAAGACCTTATTAGCTCTGTACTTCGTGTTATGAGTTAATGAATCTATCTTTTTGCTGATAAAAAAAAAGCTACTTAAGTATAAAAGCAAGACATAAAAGAGGACAAAGCACCAAGAATATGCAATATTGGGTGCTTATCATCACCTTCGGATTTTAGGGTATCCTAGGGTTTTAGGGTTTAGGATACCCTAGGGTTTTGGTGCTTTCATAGAGCCATAGGGTTTAGATTTAGGAACTTTTATAGAAGTTTTAGGGTGCATTTTTTTTTCTATTATAGGGTTTTAGCAGTTTAAGCAATTTTACAGAGTATCCTAGGAGTTTAGGCATTTTTATAAGGTACCCTAGAATTTAGGCACTATCATAGAGTGTCCTAGGGGTTAGACACTTTTAGGGTTTAGGCTTTTAGGCACTTTTATAGGGTTTCAATGTTTCATTAATTAAAGAAGAGAATTACTTTCTATTTTCTGGACCTAGAGGTAAAAAGCCCTTTTAGGTTCAGGGGTCATTAGGGAGCCCACTCAATTTTATTAGATTGATCACTTTTAATTAGCACATTATGTTAGTACACATTTTAGTGTGCAAAATGAATTAATAAAAAGACTTTAGTGCTCTTAAATCGGGTCTCATGCATATCATGTGACAAAAATTCGGTACTATTATGGTTGTTTAACAAAGGGGACATTGACACACAATTCAAAGTGTGAGAGTTAGAATACGCCAACTAAAGTCTCGTTCAGTTATATGAAAATGATGAAAAATGATAGAATAACTATGTTTTTTTCTAATTACAATTTTCTTAGTGTTTAGTTATCAAGAATTTTAGCATTTTTTTTATTAGAAAACACTTTCCTACAAAATAAATCTTTTTTAAAATTGAAAGAATTTTAGTTTTTTCCAGTACAATTAATGACTGAAAACACACATAGGAAAATATCTTATTTCAATACTTCGCATCATCTGAGAATATAGCTCAAAAAATCTGAGAATAAAATTTCCACCCATCGTTCCTAATAG
Source organism: Rhododendron ferrugineum (assembly GCA_025642025.1). Lineage (NCBI taxonomy): Eukaryota > Viridiplantae > Streptophyta > Magnoliopsida > Ericales > Ericaceae > Rhododendron > Rhododendron ferrugineum. The sequence continues at coordinate 7,219,211 of JAOTQK010000003.1, forward strand.
CTAAGTGGAGCCTAAAAGTGTAAGGCGTAAAGTGACACAAAATATAAAGTGCCGGGGTGCAAAATGTATTTTACATGTTCTTTAAATGCCTTTGATAAATGCAGTAGAAGCCCGTGGCTGGACGAGTGGGGCACGAGCCTCTACTGAATACTCTTTTTTTTTAATAAATTATCATCTTAAATTGTTATTTGTTTAATCACTTTAATACATTTTATATATCATTTCATTCTTAATTTTTTTAATCTCAAATATTACAACAATTCCACTACACAGAGATATGTAATGAGAAAAAAGCCACCACTTACCATTTGAAATTCTCCAATGTATAATGTCCGAATTTGTGAATGGCTAAACCATGGGATATATGCATTACACTTCATTAATTATTTACAAATTTGAAAGTAATTTTGTGTTTATCGATAGAACCCACAACGCGTGACGAAATTAGAGGTTTAAGCATAGAATTTGAAAAGAAAAGTATATTTTTTCTAATTGGATCAAGATTGCTGAATATTGACATTTTAATTATTGTGTATCTAACTGCCATTAGACTTGAATCACTGAGACAATTCAAACAATTGGTTTATTTTGACAGTTTATGAAATTACTACCTTTCTTAGTAAATGTGCTAGTTTTTTCTTACTATTATTTTTAGCACAAGCATTCTTTTATTATTTTGGTGTTGCTTATTACGATATTTTTTTTTTGTTAAAGTGTGTTTAAAAGGTGCATCCATTATTGTCAATTTCAGGCTACGCCATTGGTCGAAGCATGTTACTAGGTGTTTTGAAATTAGATATACTGTATAACAATTACTACTACGATAGAGAATATCTGCAATTACTCCTTATTTTCACTACTAAATTAGGAAATCAGAATTACTAGGTCCAGTGTGTGTGACTCACCCCTATAGTGAGTGAGTGTAAGGTTATAGTACTATGACAGAGAATATCTGCAACAAAATTACTACTTATTTGCACTAGTAGTGTAGTACGGAGTACTAAATTACGAAACCAGAATCTAATCTTAATCTTATGGGTTGTTCGGACAAATAAGTCACTTGGCTTATTTGTGACTTATTTTTTGTCCTTATTCAATTTTTTTTTGTATTACTTGGCTTATTCGCATTTTTTTGGGGATTATTGCATCCTCATGACGAGAGGAATCTAAAAAGTAAAAAATTTTGATCAAAATTTAATTTTGACTTTTTGACGGAAAAACTAATAAGCCACTTTTGTGAAACTCAATTTTGACGGGAAAGCCTTTGACTTTTTTAGCCGAACACCACCTTATTAAAGAGTAGTATAAAAGAGTCATCACTAGTATTTCCAGGGCAAAATGCATAGCACGACAACCCCGCGCCTGCAGTGCAGAAGCCAGTTGCGTGGCAACAGTAAATCTGTACTTGAAAAAAACCCAATCCGCCCACAGGAAAAAAACACACAAGCAAAAAGCAGAAGACGAAAAGTCAAACAAAACCAACAGCGTGGCGGAACCCGCACGATCTCCTTCAATCCCCACCCCCCAAAAAAAAAATTTAACTCCCCATCCCAAACGCTGCCTTAACGCCAACCACCGGAATCCTCCGAACCGCCCCTCCGCCCCCCAATGAACCCGGTTCCCTCTCTCTCCTCCCTCCTTCTCTCTCCTCGCCGGACCATCTGAATCTGGTCTCTCTCTCTCTCTCTCTCTGTACATGCATGTGATTCGTGCGTTGTGAATCTGTACATTCAATTACTGTCTATATACGTTCATGTGTATATGTGTACTGGTGTAGTCCTCGCTGTCTGATTAGAACGTTGTTAACTTACCGTTTGGCACGTGTTAGGCTCGATCTGTCTTCTACAGGGTTTGATTCTCGTGAAATTTTCGTTTTTTTTTCTTTGTGAAAACTTAGGGTTTTTCTGGTTCCGAAATGGCGGGGCCCGAGAGCCTGGATGGTTCATCGCCGCCGCCGCCGGCTCCGGTCACGGCGAAGAAGTACGGCGTGACGAAGCCGATATCGGTCGCCGGGCCGACGGAGGTGGATTTCCAACGAAACACGGAATTGGAAAAGGTAGGTTTTTTTTTTATTTAAAGTTTTAATTGGGAGTTGAGAAAAATAGTAAATTGGCGGAGAATATAGTGGAGTGGTTTGCAAAGATGCAAGCTTTGTGATTATTTACGTCTCGGGGTGTTCGACAGCTTTTGATTGATTCGGGGCTTTACGAGAACAACGAAGATGCTGCGAAGAGGGAAGCTGTCCTTGGGCGCATCGAGGAGGTAATTAGCTTGATTGCTTTGTTTGATCAGTCAACTGGGCTCAGGATGTGCTGTTAGTTAAAGTCTCATGTGAGATTTATCAGAAATTGACATGACTTTAGTCTTTGCATGCGAGCTGAGCTACAATATAAAAGTTTAGTCTTTAGTTGTTCATATTTACCGTGTTCAGCTGGTGAAGGAGTTTAGGTTTACGTTTACTCAGTTGTATACTGATATATGTTGCAGTGATAGATAATCCGCAAAGGCTTGTGGTTATTTCTGGTTACAGTTTTAAGAATTAGTTTCGCAAACTATTTTTTCATCACACATTGGAAACAGTTTTTCTACTTCCACACGCATAGGAAAAAAATGCTTTCCAGAGCTGCTGCAGTTTCTGAAACACTTCATTTTCTGAAAAACATTGATAGTTTCTGAAAACTGATTATATGAACACTTCAAAGAATGGAAAGAGAAGATTAATAGTTGGAAAAAGGATCGATTGTACTCCACCTAATAGGCAGATGTTGGGGTTATGAACTAGGACCATAGAGTTGGAAAAGGATCAATTGGACCTGTACATGGGCCATGGCTAACTAGGGCTGTTTAAACTTAGAATTGCACCATCTCGTGGAAAAATGAAGAATAAGAGTCTGAGTTACAACTATGGTGGACGAGAGTTATGTTGTTCTATGTAGACGTTGGACCTTTTTAGAGATTGTGTTGCAGCCAAGTATGTGATTCAGAATTAAAGATTTTTGATTTTGACATCTAATGCGACATAAATCAACAATGAACCACATTTGAAGACCCAAGCATGATTACTTTGATGCACAATACAGCTATGGATACTCATAAATGTATGTCGGGTATTTTTTTTTGTTTTTGTGGCCTTTTTGTCTACAGGTAGCATACCGGCCTTATGGCTTATTATTGTTGAAAGCTTATCTAATTGTTGGACGAATCTTGACCCATAATTCAGTTAATGGATGGCCAATTAGCACATCTCCATAAAACCTAGAAATTGCAAAAACATAGAGGAAATTTTAAAAATAGCATGCTGCATTATAGCTTAAAATGAACATCCTGCAGTTTTAGAATTATGTAATACATGTCCAGCATGGGTACTTCACAAATTTGGTACCCTTTCACTTAACAGAATAGACGATGTTATTTGTGAATTAGTAGAGTTAAGTACATTTTGCACCCCTACACTTTACACTCGGTGTCAATTTTCTCTTTGCACCCTGCACTTTTGACTGACACATTCCAGCCCTTACATCCTGCACTGTTGATTGGCATATTCCAACCCTCACACTTTAAGTTGAGTGTCCATGTCCTCCTTCACCGCTAGAAAGAAATTGGTCACATGATTTGCATGTGACCTAATTTAAGGGCGTTAAAGTCTTTTTATATTAATTTCGCCTTACACCCACCCAGGTAACCAGGTTTATTAGCTTGGTCTTCTTTAGTTTTGCAGCCTTTTCCAATAGCATAGATTATTTGTCACAAAGCTACTTATATTGTATAGGTTGTGAAACGTTGGGTGAAGCATTTAACACAGCAGAGAGGTTACACAGATCAAATGGTGGAAGATGCAAATGCTTTAATATTTACTTTTGGGTCATTTCGGCTGGGGGTAAGTATCAGCTTGAGTAAGTTCTTTGTTGGGTGTAAGAGCATTTTTTCTTCTACCGTTTCTTCTATCGGGGTACTAAAATAGCCATATCGGTTTTTAAAAAATTGTTTGGAATTAGTTAGGAATTCACGGCTTTTTTCTTCTAGTTTTCAAGAAAGTGTTCTTTCATTATACTAATGCAAAGCTACAGACACAACTAGGAGGATCCAAGAGATCAAACCAGCAAAAACAAAGCTAGCTCACGACGAGGCTCAAAAAAACAAACCACACAACGTGGAAACATAAACTTATTTATGTAACTCTTTACGCAAAAGTTTTGATTAAGTCCAATGCTCCTGTTCTATGACCAACAACTATGCAAGACTTAATGAATTTCTTTTGTTTCTAGTAAGTATTTTCACGTCCAGTTATTTTATCCTCCTCTGGTTGTCGTCTACTGTTAGTGGGTGATTTTACATTAAGTGGGGATGTTGGGACAAGTTTTTATTTTGACAGGTGCATGGGCCTGGGTCAGACATGGATACCTTGTGTGTTGGGCCGTCTTATGTGAATAGAGAGGTCGGTTATGTTTGGGTTATCCTTTCTTATTTATATTTGTAAACCCAGACGCTTTATATCTAAAGGTTGAATGCTGTTTTTCCCCAGGAAGATTTCTTTATTACATTGCATGATATGCTGGCTGAAATGGAAGAAGTTACTGAGCTTCAACCTGTTCCAGATGCTCATGTCCCAGTAATGAAGTTTAAGTTTCAGGGAATATCAATTGATCTCCTTTATGCAAGTATATCAGTATTGGTTGTACCACATGTGAGTGTAGAAAACATTTCTTTCTGGCTGCATAGTTGCAAACTAAATTTCTTTGCTCTCATCTTTCTTGTTCTGAGCCATATCTTATTCTTCCCTTTTCCAATCCCTGCTCCGGAATGTTTTCTGGCAATGGTATTGAACTATGATGCACCGACACTTCTAGAGGTCCCCGTATTGGCGTGTCCGAACACAGGGACACGGGGTCACGTGGGGTACACGGCTAGAAACGTGTTCGACATTGCACGTGGCGTGTTCTACAATTTAATTTAATTTTTTTGGGGTGGGACACGGGGTGAGACAAGTGGGACACGGATGGGGACACAGCGGGGGTGAATATGTAAATTTTTTAAATTTTTTCGGTGATAAATATGTTATAAAGTTTTGGGTTAAAACGTATTTAAACCTATACAAAACATATATCGACTGATGAAAACCCTAATCAGCTTATCCTAAGAGCATCGACAACTCCTCTCTCCTCTCTCCTCTCTCCTCTCTCTCATGATGAAATCTCCTCTCAGCTATCTCACAATATGCTCTCTCACAGATGACTCCTCTCTCAGTCTCGCAATCTCTCTCTCTCTCTCTCTCTCTCAGTATGTATATGTGTGTGTATTTGATGTATGTCGTCTGTAACTCTCTCTCTTTCGGTGTATATATATATATATATATATAAGTGTTTACCCGTGCCTACGGCACTACCCACCCCGGCCCTTGCCTACGGCACTACTCACCCCGATTGGATTACCATTTGAATCTTGATAGTGGCTCAAAACATTATTTCAATTTTTAGGTAGCTATAAATTTTTTAGAAAAGATAAAGGAAAATAGAGAAAAGGATAACCAAAACCAAAAAAGTACTACGTATCAGAGAAAGAGCGAGAGAGTATGTTACCGAGGACAGTGGATTCCGGGTTCCGAGCGACTCACTGGCAAGGGCGATGACTGTTTGTGGCCGGACAATCAGAGGAGAGGCTTTGATGAGAGAGAGAGAAAGATGGGGCGGTGACTACTGTTTTTTTTTTTTAATCAACAAAACAGAAGCTGATTGGTAGGGAAAAAAAACAAATTGATGGCGTTTTTGTAATATATTTGTAAGAGTGTGAGTGCTTTTTTAAGAGAGTTGGAAAGCACACATGAGCCCTTGGATCAAATGAATTCTAGCCATTCCAACAACTTGTCCCCACACCCTTTTGTTTTATAATAGAGATATGTGTGTGTGTTGTAGTATACTGGTATAGTTTGTATGTATTAGTTTAATTATATACACATATTGAAAAAATATTATATAAAATAAATAAATACACACGTGGCGTGTCTCCGGCTGTGTCTGTATCCCCTTTTTTAGAATTCCCGTGTTTGTGTTTGTGTTCGTATCTGTGTCCGTGCTACATAGGTTGTATTGAATATGCTTTCCTACATTTTGAACGTAGCAAGAGGTATTCCTTCGTGAGTTAGTATTAGTTTTTTTAATTTCCTAAATCATGTATTGGGAGTTGGAACAAATAGTCTATCTAAACTAATTGGAAATCTCATTCTTGCTTTTGCAATGCCCTTCTTGATAAGGGAGCCATGCATGCTTTTGCAACCATTGCTCATTTGCATGTCGTATGAGATACCCCCACTTGCGTATGGGGAAGATGTGACTGTTCATTTGTGTTGAGTGATATTGTTATTTCAATTGCTTGCTCATCAATGCCATTAAGTATAGCCAGGAGTTATAGATATTCTCTCTTGCTGCACTTTTGTTTTTTTTCCTTGTTTTCCAACTATGAATGGGTGTTTCATTGATTTCGTTCCCAAGGATAATTTTTGTGTGACACATCGAACTGTTTTTAATGAACATGTTGAGATCCACTATTGATGCTGTTAATTTGACATTGTTGATTCTAGCTTCTACCTGCATAATTCTCCATCAATAGGAATTTTTCAGTTTATAGTTTTTGACACTATGCACCAGACAGTAGCCGATCTGGTTCTGCTTGGGCCAAACTTTTTCATTCTCCGTGATAAGGTATTGAAATTAAAGCTTGCTCTCCTGAGTTACCAGCTGGGTTGTAGTTACAATTTTCTTTTCGCTTGTCCCGTGTTTTTATTTTGTTAAATAATCATAGTAACTGTAGAATGCATAGCTGTTAGCTGAACCGGCTCCTCTGAATCACTGGGTAATTGAGAAATTTTGATATTGTCAATACATTGTTGATGATTTCTTAGTTAGTTGTCTCTTATCAGCTCTCTTGTCATTAAGTATGAAGAGTTTGCATATTGCTTTCTGGTAAAATTAGTTTATGCTGGAAAGGTAGGGACGTTTACTCCGAGTTTCTCTTATTATATGGCCTTATCTTTGTTCTAAGAGTACTAATCATTATCTGTCCTTTTAGTTTCAATTCGCCTTGTTGGTCTTAAGCAAAACTTTGTAGTTGGGACTTTCTGACATGCACTTTATGTCCTATGACGACCCTGGTTTCAACTGATCTTACTTATATGCCAGATTAAGGTGTCACCGTAATTTTGAGTTGTATCGGATACCCTGATTTTTGTACAAGCTTAAATTGGATTTGTGAACACGGGGTCAAACTTTTTGACCCTTTGATTTCTTACATGTAGCCAATGAAATAGTAGGATATTCTAGGGTTTTTTTTTTTGTCTTCTCTGAAGTTTGGTGATATTGTTTGGGTTACTTATTCCATATTACTGCATTCATCCGTCAAATTATTGGTAGATTCATTCCATCGTGCTGTTAAAAATTAAGAAAGAAAACTACTGTTAGAACGTGGTTTTGCATCTCATCATTTTTAGGCTACTTCGTCCTTCTCCTCCTTCTTTGTTTACATTTTTTGAATTTAGTGGTGGGGAAAATTCCGAAAGATCTAGATATTGGTTGACATGGGCATATAAGTCACGTATTCATTCTTACCAAATTAGTATTTGCAATTTGTGAGGGTCACTGTCATTGCTGAGAAGTTAACTTTGTTTCCAACAAAGCGAATGGATTATGATTTATGATTAATTTTGATATGCTTCATGAAAGTGATTTCAAGATCTTCTCCGAAGCCTTAAAGTGGACCACAAATGGATTTTAAGGCTTTACTTCTGAAGGTTGGTTGGACAATGGAAGGGATATTAGAAGTGAATGGTATGAGAAAGTCATATCTGTATCTTGGACAGATGTATATTCTAATCAGATCCGTTTCTGAGACTCATTTGTGCTTTTGCCATTTTCCTGGCTGATATTTCCTGCATTTAGTTTTCCATCTTTTGTTAGTTGCAACATATTGATACAGAGTTCTTATATTGCTTGTTCGACCTAGTTTTTTTTTCTTCAGTACTTACAAATTAGCATCTGGACAGGATTTGGACATCTCAGATGGCTCTGTGCTTTATGACATTGATGAGCAAACTGTTCGAAGTCTTAACGGATGCAGGGTTGCAGATCAGATTCTGAAACTTGTCCCAAATATTGAGGTGATCATATTGGTTGTGAACTTTGGATGTTTAACAGTAATCTGTTTAACAGTCTTTTGATCTTTTCAAATTGTAGCACTTCCGCACAACACTCAGATCTTTGAAGTTTTGGGCTACAAGACGTGGAGTTTATTCAAATGTGAGAGAGCATCATTAAGTTCTATCTATTGTCTCTGTATTTTATTTTTGCTGTAATGTTATCCGTTGTGTTTCATTTTTACCCTTTGGGTATAGGTTACCGGATTTCTTGGTGGTGTAAATTGGGCTCTTTTGGTTGCTCGGATTTGCCAGCTTTATCCCAATGCAATTCCCAGTATGTTGGTCTCTAGATTCTTCAGAGTCTATACACAGTGGCGTTGGCCTAACCCTGTGATGTTATGCCCAATAGAAGAAAATGAACTTGGCTTTCCTGTGTGGGACCCTCGGAGAAACCCTCGAGATCGAACTCATCATATGCCAATTATAACCCCAGCCTACCCTTGCATGAATTCTAGCTATAATGTCTCTACCAGCACTCTTAGGGTTATGATGGACCAATTCCAGCATGGTAACAAGGTCTGTGAGGTAAGCAGACAAAAGGGTGAATCACAATTTCTTTGTTTTCTTTCATCGAAAAAAAAAAATTCTTTGTTTTCCTCTGATGGTGCTGCTTTATTTGACCAATTACGCCCGTGCCTTTCTGCTTTTCTGTATTTCAGGAGATTGAGCTGAACAAAGCCCAGTGGAGTGCTCTGTTTGAGCCTTACCTGTTTTTTGAGGAATACAAAAACTATCTGCAGATTGACATAATTGCAGCAGATGCTGATGATTTACTAGCTTGGAGAGGCTGGGTAGAATCTAGGCTTAGACAACTTACTCTCAAGGTAAAACTGGCTTTTCTTTACCATTACCGGTAATATTAAGCAAAAGTGCTATGCTGAACATCTATTTTGACCTTTTGTATTTACCTTCTCAGTTGGCACATCCCACAACCCTTTTGACCATTTGTATTTACCATCTCAGGTGGCACGTCCCACAACCCTTGTACATTAGTGGGTGCGCCATATTAAATGCTAAATACAAAAGGTCAAAAGCAGATGGTCGACTTAGCGTTACACAATATCATACCCATATTTCTCTACAGGATTATCAAACTCATGAAATTGATCATGAAAGGGAATATTTTTTTTTGTTCTTCATGTCATTTTGCCAGATAGAACGGGACACATATGGCATGTTGCAGTGCCACCCTTATCCCAATGAGTATGGGGACTCATCCAAGCCATGCCCGCATTGTGCATTCTTCATGGGCTTGCAGAGGAAACAGGGGGTAAAAGTTCAAGAAGGCCAGCAATTTGATATACGCGCAACAGTTGAGGAGTTTAAGCAAGATGTAAACATGTACATGTTCTGGAAACCGGGTATGGATATTCATGTTTCTCATGTTCGTAGGAAGCAAATTCCTGCATATGTTTTTCCGGATGGATATAAACGTTCACGACCGTCGAGGCACACAAACCAGCAGGCAGAAAGAACTTCTGAAGAAGATGCTGAAGGCTGCAGGTCTCAATCTGCAGAAAAACAGCTCAAAAGGAAAAAGGATTCTGAATTAGTGGATGCAGAGAAAGATATACCAGCGAAGCGGGTTTCTATTAGCCCACAGAGGGTAGGGTCCGTTTCTCCAGCAAGTGTTATAAGTACATCTGGCGGAGCATCTCAGGCCAGATGCTCTGTGGAGGTTAAATTAGAGTCTTCACCAAAGATCAAGATGGATTATAATGAGGCTGGATGTACTAGGAGGGTTTTGAATCTGGAAGAGGGTCCTGTTGATGGTGTGGGAGAGCCAATGAAACCATGTAAGCAGTTGGCGCAGGGGGAAAATGACAATAGTGCATTGGCATCAAATTTCAGCATTCAATCCCTCAATGGCGAGGTGAGTTCCTTCATTTCAGGATTTTGGGTTTGCAGATGGCTGTAAGAATACTGAGAGTTTTGAAGATAGTGAGAGCCGGGATCCTTGCAGGGTAATGCATGTGCAGAAGATCTAGACACGCGTTTGGAAAATGGGTGTTTAAATCGAAGCAGAGTATTTGAAAACAGCTTGGCAGAAACGTTAGAGGTTGTGAATCTAAGCCTTTTGTTCTTTCTTGCTCCTATCTTTTGCTACTCTTTGCCGCTTCCTGGTATATTTCCAATTCTTAGTGTATTATTCTTTTATATGTGCTGTTCTCCCCGTGCCAATCTCTTGCTTTGTGATGGGGTCATCATAACAAGGACCAAGATGTCTTTTTACAGCTTTGATTCTAGAAAATTCGGAAAGGGGTACTAGAATTTTGTGTGCATGTTAAGCCTTGTTGCATGGCTCGCAACTAGAAGATAAGGATCAAATAGTTTGTGGGTTCTCGCATGTAAGAAAATCTGATGGTGAAGGATCTCGATTTTCAGATGATATATGAACAATTTTTTCCTTCCCATTTTTCCCATAATCATTTCATTTCTAATTTGTTGCACAGAATCTCCTAACTGGTGTATCTTTGGTAGTTGGTCCAGCACCACAGCTTGTGCTACATCTCCAGTTACTGTGATTAAGAACCTAACACATGTTTTGTGTCTGAGGCTTGGATACATAGTCCTTCCTTCTCCATTTATCTATCCCCATTGTTAAGGTTAACTTTTTTTTGGTACCAAAACTTATTCCCGCTCGATTTATATTGTAGCCTACTCTTGCACTTGGAGTGGTGGTGGAACCCCAAGGTGGGGCAACTTCTGAATCAGTGCAGAAGCCCGAGATGAGGCATGTATTTCGAAGCCCTAAGCTTTGTGACGTGATGCATGTTGT
>JAOTQK010000003.1:7230274-7240674 GCA_025642025.1 Rhododendron ferrugineum
CCTACCCTACCCTAGGTTGGGTTGGGTTAATAGTGCCCCCCCCCCCCTCTTCTCTTAGCCAATCAGAGAGAGGGTTTTGTTCACCCTCCCTTAGAGAGGGTGAACAAAATTGCTCTCCTATGTGGCTATATGCACCTAAGGGTCATCATCGGGCCAACCCATCCTGCTAAGTCACTATCCAAACCCGCCAAAGGGCTGGGATGAGCGGGTTTTTTTCTTTTTGCAGGCCGAGCTGTGTTTCTTAAGTTGAAGCCCCAGCCTGCCCACGGGCTAGCCCAATTACCGGGCTGGCGGACCAAAGTTCGGGCGGGCTCACGGGCCCGGCCTCACAAAAAAATGTACATTACTCCCTCCGTCCCGATTTGTTTGTCTTTTTTCACTATTTGGGACCTTCAATAAAATTGTCTATATTTTTCAATCTATAATGATTTTTATATGCAATATGGATCTTGTTTGATAGATCTCAATTAGTTCTATAATATGATATTTTCGAAATTATATAAAATATTATAGATTGTGAGATATAGACAATTTTTTAAAGGGCACGAATGTCGAAAATGGACAAACAAAATGGGACGGATGAAGTATATTAGTACGATAAAAAAAATGTATAAAATTTTAGCACCCCACACTCAATACAGTCATACACATTATATATTGTATGTATATATATTATATATTATAGCATTGGGAGCTTAAAAAGAACTCCTCCAGCCGATAAGACTTCTACAACCAACCACAAATGCATAGAGCACCCCACTCACTTCTCTAGTCTTTCAAGACCAGACTTTTGTTTTTCTTTCTCGGTAAGTGAACTTCTTTTCTTTCTTTGTTTGGTGGAGCATAATAAAGTAATATAGTTGGTGGTAGTGGACTAAAGTGGAGCATAATAAATTAGTATAATGGGCGGGCTGTCGGGCGGGTCAAGCAAAAATACTTAGGCCCAAGCCCGCCCATTAAAAACTACGGATAAGGCTAGCCCGCCCGTTCGACGGGCTCGGGCCAGGTAAAAACCTGGCAGATCGGGCGGGATGCAGGCTTTCGGGCTAAATGATGACCCTATATATGCACCGTCCACGTCAGCTGTGAGAGAGAGAGGGCATGAAGCAAGAACTTGCCAAGTGTCCCTCCACCTGTAAGCAAAATCACAGAGCTAATGCTAACGAGCATGACACGTGTCGGGCATGTAAGAACCTCAGCACCCATATTTAGTTCCACCACTTTCCTTGTATGTTTGCTTGGCCTTGAGATAAAGGAGGAGAAGTTTAAGGGAGCGTTTGGTTAGGCGCGTAATATATAGTAATTCTCTTTGGGTTGCTTTTTAAATTGGTGGTTTGATTTGAAGGAGGGGAGGAGGAGAAGAAGAAGAAGAAGAAGACGAGGAGAAAATGGGAATAGTGGGAAGGACCGTGGCAGCTCCATTGCTGTTTCTGAACTTTGTTATGTATTTCATCGTGTTGGGTTTTGCTAGTTGGTGCGTCAATCGGTACATCAATGGCCAAGCTCATCCTAGTAATCTCTCTCTCTCTCTCTCTCTCTCTGCACTTCCTAGTGTTTGCCAACTGTTTACTAAACTTATTAATGATCACTTTTTTCCTTGTTAGGCAATGACGGAACCAGGATTTTATCCTAGCAGTGGCGAAATGTATACTAAAAAATCTAATGGTGGCGAAATTATATAAGTTGGACATAATTTTTTTTTTACATATAATAATTGCATTTTTTAAAATTCTTGTCGTGGCGGTCGCCGCCACTAGACCTCCTTAATCCTTGTTAGGAAAGTGTCTCAGATTTTAATTAATTAAGTTAATCATATTGGCCGTTACGTAACAAGAGTTGGATCTCCGATACCCTTACCCTTTTTTGGTGTGTATATATCACAAAAAGCATAAGTAATTATGTATCACGACGCGCAAATGACTTAATTGTTTACTTTTCTGAGTTCTTTATGAAACTCTTGGACACATGGTTTAATGTTAAGATGGAAATTACTAGCTATTTTCTCCCTTCTCAATGTGGGGCGGGAAAAAACTTAAGCATACGACGGTAAAGAAATTTCGAATCGGTCGCGAAATCAGCTTTTTACAAACATTCTGTTGTATACTTGTACGGTTTTGTTTTTCTTGTAGCAAACATTTTGTAAATATTGGAAAGAAATTTTAATGCCATCTAAAAATTGATTCTGTACCCTCTTCGAGTTTGATAAAATTTTGTTTTGCTGATAAAAAAAAAATAATAATTCTGTCGCGGGAAAAAAAGTTCTGCATAACTGCTACTCCGTATTTTCGTCGTTTGGTGCATGGTCTGAAAATAAAATTTCTAGCTATTTGTTATTTGCCAAATTTTTGTATGGTGTAACGAAATTCGCGAGTTTTGCTTAGTTGGATATTTGGTACTACTTACGTTTCATTGAACATCTTCTATGATAATGAAATTTTATTTTAATTTGTAGGTTTGGGAGGGAACCCCGCAACTGGTTACTTCTTGACGTTTGCAATACTGGCAGCGGTGCTAGGGATAGTATCGAAATTCGCTGGCGGCACCCATCTCCGCTCGTGGAGAAATGACAGTCTAGCGGCCGCGGGAGCTACCTCCTTGGTTGCATGGGCCGTCACTGTGCTAGCTTTTGGGTAAATATACTTTCAAATTTATCTTCGTAAGATTGCGAAACGTTTGTGCGAAACGTTTGTGGGAAGAGTTAGTAAGAAATAGTCCGGGTGTGGCTCGAGTTGGTCGAGACACCTGCATTACCCAAAAAAAATTTGATTATACAAAAAGTTATGTAGTTATTGAGTACCTCTTTCAGGCAATAATATTTTCAATTTATATGTCACAAGTTTAAGATGTTAATTAGTTCTTTCAATATAACTGAAAAAGGAAAATTTTTACCCAAATAATTTAATTTTTGTCTTTAAAAAATTACAAACTTCTGTAATACCCCGTTCTTCCGTTGGGGTTCTTATTTTTTAAGTACTTATTTCTCGCTTTATGAAACAGGTCATTTTCTCATAATACATCACTTTTAATTTAAAAAATAAGTACTGATTTGTTGAGGGAGAATTTTACAACGGAGGAATTTTTTTATTTTTTAATCCGCAATGGAGAATTTTACAATGGAGGATGGAACGTTTTTTTTTTGGTCCAGTTACAACAGAAATTAATTTGCAGGTTTGCATGCAAGGAGATAACACTAAAAGGTCACAGAGGCTGGAGGCTGAAGGTTGTGGAAGCATTCATAATAATCCTCACTTTAACCGAATTACTCTACCTTCTGTTGATTCATGCCGGCATGATGAGCAGCAGATACGGGCCGGGTTACCGAGACAACCGAGACACCGGATACGGCACTGGAGGTCACGGCACCGATCCCGCCGGCCACACCGGCCACAAGGGTACCGGTATCCCCGAATCAAGGGTTTAATTAAGCTTTCAAGAATATGCATTGTAGTTCGATCTTTTGTGGTTTTTATGCCCTTATTCGTGTGTTTTTTTTCTAATAACTGCTTAGAAGTGTTTCTGGGTCTGGTTTTTTATTCTCTGGGTGTGTGTAAATAAAGATGGGAGGACTCGTGTGTGTGACGTGTGATGTATTTTGAGGATGTTCTTGTGCCTCAAAACATGTAATGTAATATTGAAAAATGTGTTTGTAAATGTCATGTTATGTTTGTATTAATTCTTGACTCTGGTGGTGGCTGGTGGGTGTGTTACGGGCATGCCTGAGGAACAGAGAAAATCGCGGACTGAATCGTTTTAGAGCATCGACTAAAATTTAAGTTAATCCGATCGGATCCTTTCGTAGATGAAATTGGAATCGTTCATTGTCGATCGTTGACTGACGTTCCTTCGCCAGATTTCTAGTCCTAGTCCTAAATTATCAGGTGGCCCAAGCGTAGGGCTGAGATCAATTTAGCACAATATCCGGTAAGTCCGGAGTCGAATCCACTGAGACGGTGATGAGTGCTGACTCAGAACTCGGGTTGTTACTAATTAAATAGGCTTTTAGGTGGCCACCCCTTGTGTTTGATGTTGAGATTAACTAAACCTAGGAAATTATTTGGTTTTTCTTTAAATAATTAAAAGGAGGTACGGATGTAGGGTTCATAGCACTCGCAATCAGTCTTGAACTTATTTGCTCCATTTGGTGTTCTTAAAAACGTTTGACTTTTGAGAGAAAAAGTTACCTCGAAAGATGCGAACCTTTATGGTCATCGTTCACCCATGCGTGGCGGAGAACAAGTTTTGGTCCCCCATACTCCGCCATTCATGGGCTCCGACAATGCCTGGGTTCGACTAACGAAAGTTCTTTACTAACCTAAAATTGCTATTTCATTATTATTACGAAACGGGAGCAGAACGTGACCGGTCTGGCCACGGTGTGCTAATCACCCCGCGACCCTACCTATACAACTACCCCTCTATTGACAGGACTTGCCAAGGAAAGGTTAAAAACAACTATAAACATAATTAATTATTATTACTGCGATTATGAAAGGTGGATACTAGTTCGCGTCAAAAAGATATTTATAACGGAGGTAAGCCAAAGTCGTTCCGTTCTCAACCTTTGAGGGAACTGCAATACTACTAACCTTAGATTCGAGTATGGTGTGAGAAACAACCGATTAGTTTGCGAATTTCCACGACCAAACCTCAATCTTTACTTGTTAAGAAAATTATTTAACAGACTAGAAATATAAAACAGAATTGAAGCAAGGAATTTAAAACTACTACTGTAATTCATTAAAAACGGAACACAAACGGACAGGGCCGGTCCCGAAGTAAGCCCCGCAAGTCCTCAGTCTTGGGCAATCCCCTGGGCTGGGGCAACCAAATATTTTTTTTTCAAGTTATATTATAAATTTTAAAAAGTTTCCCTCAATAGCAGAACTCTTTACATGGTGCAGTGGTTGCTGAGATGCTGTTACAAAAGCACTAGCAGTGCCTGGTTGAACTCCTAAGCATGACCTTTCCTGTTTTTTCTCCATTTTTTGTTCCACGTATTTTTTTGTTTTCCTCCAATCCACAATTTTTATTCTACCTCTTTTTGTTTTCCTCTCAACAATAATCTTTAAGTGATATGTTACATTTGATGAAAAAAAAAGTCGATTAAAATAAATCAAGCAAGCTAACACGGTTTTATTTTTATCTTCGAACTATCATCTCACTTGAAAATGAGGCGCGATTTCACTAAGAGTATTGTTTGGGCATTTGAGACTTTTTTAACTTCTTATGCTTTTCAAACATATACTCCATCAACCAAAAAAATAAAAGTTAGCAGAATGGACCCCAAAGTTCCTGGATAAGTAAAGTACGATAATTCAATTGAGAAATTTGCTTTAAAAAATGCTAGGAGAAGTTGTTTTCTTTAAATCGGATCATGTTAATCATATAGCACTATAATCGGGGTTTATATTTTGATGTTGATTTTTTTTTTATATTATTCAAGCTAAAAAACAATTGTAATTTTGAATTTTTTTTGTACTTAATTTTGTCAAATTTTTTGTACAATTTAATATTTAGTAGGCAACAAAATATGATATTGGATTAAGACAATCAAAATGTCAAGACCGACACTGCAAACGGATTACAATGGCCAACCCCGAATGGAGGGAGGTGGGTTGCGGAATTTTTGGCTGGAAAATGACAAATGGAAGACAGAAAGAGAGAGAGAGAACGCGGGGTTTTCTTTTTGCATTCCTTCCTTCCCCCGTCCTGTTATTCGCAAAGAAGATTTGTAGGGAATCACGTAAGAAAAAATGAGTTTTTGCCGAAGGTAAGTATTACTTTTGGATTCTTATGGGCGAAACTGAGCACCCGAAATGAGCCCAAACGCATTTTCCCTTGCATGGTTCCCTGCAAATCTTCCTTACGATTAGAATTTCCGTCCCCCTTCCCTTTTTCCAAATGATTACCCATTGTCGTACTTTTATAAGAAAAAGGAAATAATAAAATTAAAAAAACAGGAAAACTGTCGGTAATGGCCGACATCCGATATATATATATATATATTACTATATATTATATATAATATCTTTATATTATATTACTTATATTATACTCCAGTAATATCTATCTACTTTATATAATATCTACATTACTATATATTATATATAATATCTTTATATTATACTAGTATTACTTATATTATACTCCAGTAATATCTACTTTATATAATATCTACATGCCGACGCTCCACTAGTCCGGAAAGGTGCACAGTTTTGTTCTGCAATGCTCTCAGATTGATTTTCAAAACGGTGTCCGATTAGAGCCCAAGCACAGTCAAAATTTCTATCTTTATTTGGACTATGAGATGACGGCATCGGCTTCATCTCCTTCCTTTTTGGCATGTGCGCGTTAGGTCAAGCCGAATTGGGTGTCACCTGGGCACACTTTAACCTACATTACCTGAAATCATAAAGGCCCCGTTTGATAAACCTCCAAGGGGTTGGGATTGGATTGGTAGAGTGAGGGTGTTTGGTAACCAAAAATGGTTCGGACTAGTAGTCCGATGAGATTAAAAATCCGGGTAATAAGGGGTATTGCTAATATCCCGTGGGACTTAGTATTGAGGGGTATTAATAGTCGAATCCCAACTCCTTCACATTACCAATCCCTTCTCATTACCAATTTCTTCTATCAATCCAATCCCATCATCTAATCCCATCTCAAACAAACATGATATTAATAATCCCATCATCTAATCTCATCCCAAACAAACATACTCATTATCAATCCATTTTCATTAACAATTCCTTCTCATTACCAATTCCAATAATAATCCCATCTCCTTACGAATCCCATCCAACTATCTCTGTTATCAAACGGGGCCAAGGAGTATTGTTAATACCCCCTATGGGCCGGATTGTTCATCCCATGGGACTACCAATCCGGACCAATTTTGAAAACCAAACAAAGTATTACTAATACCATCACCTTAGCAATCCAATCCCAACCTCCAATCCGTTTATCAAACGGGGAGGAGTCGTGGTATTCTTCACTCACAATCACAAGCTGGCAACTCACACGTACTTTCATACCGTTGATTATTTTAGTTCTGTCTCAATCTATCTAGAGAAAGGATGAATATTTCCATTTTGAATTCGGTGGTTTTGACTTTTACTTTTCTTGCTCCTTGATCCAACTTCCAAGAGATGTCTTCGTCATAAGGAGAAATAATCATGTAAGGCGGGCCATCCCTTGTGTGACATGAAATAAGATCCATTACGATTACGATCTGAAGTTCGGGTAGTTTGACTCCTACAAAATGAACATGGAAATGTGCAATGCATGGGGATAATATATGGTAGTTATGATTTCCTTACTACAAATAGTTTTCATGTTTGCTGTAATCGTTCTAGATGAAAACAAAGAGGAAATGTTTTTGGTTAACTAGATGGACTGATGGGGAGACCTTGGCTTTTCATGTACAATCATGATTACAGCAAACATGAAAACTATTTGGACGGTTCGAAAAGTTTACACCCATCTTCCACTTTTATCACTCCCCCACCATTCTCAACTCATCCCAAAAGTATTTTGGACGATTCGAATTTTAAAAAACTTTTCCAGACTCTTCCATAAAAGAGTTTTTTTAAAATCCGAACCATTGATTACCGAGACGGACGCTGAGATTGAGTGAGCGGTGAAATTATGCGGTGAAGGTCTATCTAGAATAATGTGCAGTAACATATCCGGTAGGGATTAAGCTCTCCTCCATGCCTTTATCCTCCATACCCCACCAATCCAAGGATTAAACTCGATCCCCTCCATATTCTTATCCTCCGTACTCCACAAAACTCGACTATTTTGGCTCCATCTTGAACTCCAAAAAAAATCTAAATGGTACATCTCGTAGTTCTTGTGCATTATGGAGTAGTATATGAAAAATCATCTAATAAGAGAAGTACATAAATAAAATATTACCCATGCGCACATTGTTCAAGTAACCAATACAAAACATTATGCACGATTAATTTTATTTTCTAGCTCCAGATCTTATCTTTGACAAATTTAAAATCAAAACATGTCATTATTTCTTGATATATAATACACATATCCATGTAACAAAGTGTCTCTCTCCACCCATATAGCTAGTCTCCATAGAATAGCTTCAAAGCAACTTCCTCCAACACAAAGGCCACTAATTAAAAAGCTATGAAGCTAGGGGTTGACGGCTTAATTACGTAACGTAACGTAAGTAAACAGTTCAATTTAGGGAATTGGATTAATTTCTTACTTTCTTTTATATGAGATGCGAGCTTCTTTTTTTTTTTTTCTTCCCTATATATTCATGTGAATTTACTACATTATATTTCACTTTGTGACCCGGTGGGTGGTCTCCGATCGATGAGAAGTTACTAGATGAGATCAAAGTTGTAGTTGGCCAAGATAGATCAGCTTGCAGTAGATGGCGGTGGTGCCGTACGTAGTAGATTGAAGAAAAAAAAAAAACTTAATTTTACGGTTAAAGTTGAAGATGATGACATTTTAGGTTCAATTCTGAAATGGGTGTGGAAAAAAAGGGATTAAAGAGATTCTTTTTTGGGGTTCAAATAAAATTACTTAGAGTGAATCAATGAAATGGTAATTTCCTTAGTTTAGATGCAATGAAGACAAAAGAAGAAGAAGATATACTAGTCCTATAGGGATGATGAAAAGGAGGGTGTGCATCAAACACATCAAATGCAAGGATTGTGCCTTTGGATCTGGTACTCGTCACTTTGATGTTGTCCATTTTCAAACTACGACGGGCTTGTTCGTGACATTATGGAGGCTAATGTAATCTCTCTCTCTCTCTCTCTCTCTCTCTCTACGAGCTTATTGAACCGTTCAGTAAAAATTGCTCGGATGAAACACTTTCCGGTCTTTTTTTTTGTTGTTGATTTCTCGCAGGGACCATTAAAATCACAATCTTAACACATTAAACGGTTCGGATCATTAAAATTTAATCGGGAAATGAGAGGTCCGCATTTTATTAAAATAAGGGATCCCTTATAGGATTTGTGGTATATAAATATATTTGGGGAATCGGAGTCCCACGCAAATAATTGGAGCCATAATTTGTTTAAAAAATGTTTGCACCAGTTCTCATAAAAAATCAACTTATTCGGATATCTTGATCGGCTTGATCAATTCATTATTTATTCTGTCAAATTTAGGGACAAATACCAATCAAGCCTTTGTCGATAGCCAAATGAGTTGATTTTATACGAAAACTCTTTAAAACATGTTCTAATAAATTGAACGGTTCCGATCATTTACGTGGGAATCCAAAATGGATTCCACGCAAAACTAACACAAATGTTGTATTTTTCATTGTGTTCATGGAACTGGCCCCATATCCATATACTGTTGATTGGGGCCTAGTTGTTTGTAAAATGTTGTATAGCTGCTAGTTTGTTTGTTTTGCTTTGGTTTGTTGTTTTGCCAAGGGATTAATGCCTTTGATGTATTTTGACATTTTGTAAGGTCTGCTTTTGGTATAAAATCTCCATTTACCAAAAAAAAAAAAAAACCCCTTAACTTAAGTGTGCTTACGTGTTTATTATTTTTCCATCCTTCTCTCTATTATTCCATGTGCGGATTATTCATGATAAAATTAAATCCAATTATATTTGTTACGTAACATAGTAGGAGTATCGTGTACTTCGTACTTTCCTTTTAGACCAATTAGATTTGTTGATGAATAATCTAAGTAAATTGATTAAAGAGGAACAGTTCAGATCATCAACGGAGCCCTTGAATAGGCTTGAAATGCGGTTGGCTGAAATGGAAATTCATAGACTTAAAGGATAGATTATGATACAGTTTCAATGAATCACGTACTTAGAAGTTTCTACTTTAAAAACTAAAAAGAGAATCTGTGGTTTCTTAACTGTCGTATACGTCATGTTTTGAAACCTCAACCGCAACTAATTGTTCCACTGATAGTTATTTGGCCCAACTTTTGTGTAGTAATTAATATAACTTGTGACATGTTTGGCAATTCTTGCTTATTCTGATTATTTTGTGTTTTGCTTGTAGAAACTTAATTATTTTATGCAAATAAGTAAGTGAACAATGGACCCTTCCATTCAGCATTTTAAAGAAAAAATCATGCTTCGCAATGTAAAGAAATACAAAAAGGGAGAGCAATTTTCCTTTCTTTGATTGGTTCCTAGCTATTTTTTGGATAGAGAAAAAGTTCAGGGCAAAATGAGAACAAAAGTTAACTAGATTTTTCATTCAGCACCACAGCTTGTGCTACATCTCCGGTTACTGTGATTAAGAACCTAACACATGTTTTGTGTCCGAGGCTTGGATACATAGTCCTTCCTTCTCCATTTATCTATCCTATTTGGTTGTTTCTTTGCCTTGTTTTTTAGCAGGTTAAGTCTGGAATCAACAGCATAACATTTGGAGAA
>JAOTQK010000003.1:7270657-7282492 GCA_025642025.1 Rhododendron ferrugineum
CGAGGTATTTTTTCGCAATCGGAACCGTCTATCTTTTAAATATAATAGAGTAGAATTAGTAGATCATTCAAACCCAGGATCAAGTTTATAGAACACCCATAACCGCCTCATCGGAATAGTTTATTCATGCAAAAAATGATTAGACTCATCTATTTTCTATATAAAAGTTTTTCAATGAGGTAGTAGCTTGTGTCCGATCAATTTGAACTTTTGCGTGGAGATTCAATTCAACGAGTTCTGCAAGATGAATGGTTCAGATGATTGAGTAAAGAGCTGGACGTGTCGAACTACGCATTGCAGTATTCTAGTGTAGAACATCTATCCTTATGCAAATGTTTTGGCCAGTTGAAAAAAAAAATGATGAAAACGAATAGGCTTGGTCCAGTGTTTGCTCTTGGAATTTTTTTTTCCCCGACAAAATCAGTTAAGGTTGGCAAGGAATTATTTCCTCACAAATTATGGAAAATTGGTGAGGAAATTGTTTTGCGGCACTTAAAAGTGCCTCATTAACTACTTGATGAGGCAGTTTGTAAAATGCCCTTTAAAAAGTGCAGAAAATTCCAAAGCCGATATTTTAAAAAAAAAGGTCAATCAGAAAAACGTCGTAGTTTTATATCTCCAAGCAAGTGCCCTATTAAATCTAGCTTTTTGAGGCACTTTAAACCGCCCTATCAAATTATCATAAAAAATATATATATGTTAAATTTGGGGCCAATGATGACTGCCGCAATAGGGAGAATCAAATAGGGCACTTTAGAAGGTGGTGCCACATTAATAACTTGATAAGACATTTTTGGAAAAATGTCCTTTCAAAAGTGCCCCTAAATGCCCATTTTGTTGTATCTCGGCCGTGATTGAAGCAAATAAGATAACACCAACAACTAAGCTACAAAATGATTTAGCAACAAATGCCAAGAAAAATTCTCTTTGATCTCACTTACAATACGCTAATACGCCAGATGAACCAAAGCTTGATCTCCATTGATCCTACATTCCTGCAAAGAAAAAAATTGAGCATTTGTCGATCAAATTAAAAAAAAAAAATCGTCGATCACTCAAATTATATCTCCATTCACTGCAGTTGCTATTCGATTGATTTTCACACGATCAATATAAAGGCTTCAATTGGGAGGAAATAAATGGAAGCTTGTATTTTTCTTAAGATAACTACTGTGGTAGACCATATACCTTATGAATGGTTCATTATTTACCTCAATTGGGTACTTAAAGAAGCATTCAACAAACAGTAATGTGCGTATCAAGCATGTGCAAAAATAAATACAACTCCATAGCAATCAGGTGACTTTTGAGCTCGGAAACTACCCGTCCCTACTTATTTCAGACACATCGTAGGATACATTGGATTTCTGAATTGTTTTGAACTAATTTTTAAAGCTGGAATAATGCTCTTGAAAAGATGCCGATACAAGCAGAACGGCATGAAAAATTGACCCAACTTTTGTTAAATGCGAACAAGTTATTTAGGAAACCATGAGTTATAACTTCCTGAATTGATATTGAATATTTGAGTTAGACAGTTGCTACAAAAATCAAATGGTGTTACATGGATCACCTTTTTGCTCCGTTGAACTGTTCTTGTCGGGCGGATCAAAAAAGAAGAAGGAACTGTTCTTGTCGGAAATAATATCTGATAGCCTTAGTAACAATATTGACCCTCAAATCCTACCACACCATCACGAGCAACTGTAGATCATATGACCACAACAACATTGACAACAACTAAAAACAGCAGCCGATCAAAAAAACATCTAAAAACTGCAGAATAGGTTTTAAATAGTTCTAACAAATGTAAGATAATTAAAGACGATAGAGTTTTACAAACAAGGGAGACTTGCCAAACCATTTCTACAATTGCATAATGCTATAAACAAGTGAACTCATTGCTCTGGTAATAACAAAATTGCATTGGAAAATTTTGACAAGGTTAAAATTGTACCTGGAACTGGGGGTGCTTTAGTTAATAATGGTCTCCACTATTTGATCCATTCGAGAAAAATTCTCCAGTATTTCAGCATATTCAGCCTTCGTCTTTCTCAAAAACTCCAAATCCTCGTTCACCGAACAATCCTTACTGCAAAACCCTTGGCCTGCAGATGTGCCCCCATTCAAATGTTTGCCCTTCACGCTTTCACCCCTGCCAAGGACGCGATCGTTGCTAAATTTGTCAGCCACATCACAATCATTCACCACTGAATCTTGAGAAGTGGCAGTAAGCCTCATCGAATTGATTTCTTCCTGAAAATGACGTTAGAAGCATCGAGAATAATGCACAATAATCAGAATAACGTTCAGTATAAAGTCAATCCCCCAAATGCTGATCCTCATAGGCATGCAAAGTACACATGCATCCAGAATTCTGGGAACAGTTGATAGATTTTTAGCTGTTCAAAATAAGTTAATGGATTTATTCTATCATGGTTGAAGTCTTACCCACTTCAATTCAATTTTCTTTTTCATAGGTAAGTAAGCAGACATAGATACGCAGAACATCTAGGGGGATGCATTCTGTACAAAGCTCTCAGATAATTTACACAGAGAACCAAAACCAAAGAGAAGTCCTAGATCAGCAAAAAGGCCCAGAAAGGTCACCTAGTCAACATATCGACTAAGTCAAGAACCCGAAACAAGCTAGGGTTTCGTTCAATTTATGAGCTGTTTGCTCACATCCCGGGAAGACCTCTTGTTGCAGTCACTCCAAAGAAGCCGAATAAAACATAACCGCAGCAACAATCGAGCCTTTTGTCTATGTTTCTCGACTCGAGCTTCCAACCACCCATCCAAAATGCCAACAATGCCTTTATGAAACACCCAATGATCCAAAGCATCCCAAAATTGCAAGCACCAAACCCCACGTATTAAAAGGCACCTTGCAATGAATGAGGTGGGCAACTGTATCTGTATCACACTAACACAGGCAGCACCAGCTCGCAAAAATCTGCTGCCACCGAGTAAGTTATGCTGTGTTTGGTTTGTATTTTGAAATTTTTTTTGAAAAATAGTAGGAGTAATAAGTGGAGAGAGATAGAGAGAAAAATATTGGAAGTAGGGAGAATCTATGAGGAATTTAGGGGGAATTTTTTGAAAAATTCTTTTTGAAAAGGGAAGCAAACAAGGCATTAATTGTCAGGATTTACCGTAAGAAGTGTTCGACAAAAAGAAGGCTATGTTGGATGGGAACTCCTAACATCCCTATGCCTATGCCAGGAAAAGTTTACACCTTCAGATGCCATAGAGGTAGCGGTGCAATGACACGGTTTGGGTTGTAAAGGTCATAGAAAAATAGTAGCGGTAACCACATAAGTCATGCTCTTAAAATTTTGCACAACATAGGAAGAAACAATGCTATATATATATTTTTTCCAGAAACACTTTTGTTGGAAACTTAAAATGGTGTTTGAAAGTTTTTTCTTTATGTTTTATATCAAGGGAAAATTAGCCATAAGTACAGTAATTTTCATTTAGGGGAAAAACGCTAGCAAAATAGAGTTTTCAGTAGAGGTCCTTCAAATTTTTGAGTTGTTGAGCCATAAAGCCAAAACATGTTTTCACGGATAAAACTACCCTAGGGTAGGGTAGCCAACAACCGTAGGGTACCCTAGGGTAAGGTACCCTACGGTTGTATGGTATCCTAGGGTAGGGTATCGTACCCTAAAGTTTAGGCACTTTCATAGGATTTTAGGGTGCACTTTCCTATTATAAGGTTTTAGTGTTTATAACACTTTCATAGGGTACCCTAGGGTTTTAAGCACTTTCACCAACTTTCAATTATTAGTGAACTTTCACTAGTTTTGCAGAAAAGGTATTTTAGTTTTCATGCAGCACACTTGTCCTTATGTTTGATTGCAAAAAGTGCATGTCCTTGAGCTCAAAAAATATAAATATGAGGGATTTTTGGCTAAGTCTCCCTTATATCAAATCCTATGCATGTCAAAACTCTGAGCTAACTTTAAGCCTTTTTTAGTTTTCCATGAAGTTATGTGTCCCAGATTTGTAGCATCTCAATTTAATGTCATTTAGAAAAAAAACAAAACTTGCATGTTATAGAGAAGGATAGGGGCAAATGCTATTATGCTAAATTGCGAAAATATTTTCATCTGTAATTTCAAGAAACCATAATTGATTATGTAGTGTAATGAATGTAAGAAAGACAATTGAAAATTCACAAGTGTGAATTTCCAACAACCCAAAACACATATTGTTGGGGATACAGGTTACACCGACATAGAACATACTATGGAAACCAATCAGTCCAAAGTGTCTCTCATGGCAATTACAAATAGGAAAATATGACATAATATTCACCATCAAAATGAGTGATGTGTAGCTTCATGAGGTTCATATCGAGCTTGATTACTACTGCTTCTACCTTCATCTCATCTGGTAGGATTTGTAGGAAATACATAACTGAACGACATGTAACCATCCTGTTTAGATTGCTCTGCTAGTCTGCTTTGTGGACTAGTAGCAGATATGGATACATAAGAATAACTATGGGGTGGAGGATACCGAGGCGAGGCGGGTACTGATAGTTGTGGCTTTGACTCATAATTGTAGGATGGAGAATGTCAAGGCTGGTAAGGGTAGTAGTGGTTGTCCTTGTTGGTTTCATAACTATAAGACAAGTCATCAAAACAAAAAATTTCAATGTTATGCAATTTTAGCAAGACATCAAAAATATCCAATTCATACTTTGTTCAAACCACCAAGTTTCCTAACCTGAAATGACCAAAAATACCATCTCTATAGGGAAAAAAAACCACCTTAAAAACCAACTTAAAGCTACTAGTCACCCATGGAGGAGCTTGACTCTGTGAATTGCCAGTTTTGCTGAGACACATTTTGTAGTCACTTGTCCTGCAAGTCGTGTACCCTTAATAGTTGTCCCAAAGTTTGAGAATGTTGTGGGGATAATGGATGTGCAAGTGCTACAAAGACTGGTTTCCAGCTCAATTCTCATTATTCTTCAGTAGAATATCAAAATATGTGGGTGTTTTCTAGGGTTTACCCTTGGTGAGAGGTTGTCTTGGAGAGATTCCTGGTCACCCAAAACAAAATACTGGGACTAACCATCATATAATCTGCTAGGGAGAGGAACTCCAGCCTGCATTGGAACTGCCTGCTTTTGGATTTCTAAAGCAATTTAATGTTTGTCAACATGAAGTTGTTACTTTTTCAAGTGGTTTCACTTGTGGCTCTGTCAAGACTTACATAACTCGTGATTCTTACTATGCCGATGCTAAAATCAGAATATTTTGTTACATCACAATACTTTGGTATTTAAGTATCACAAGAGGAAGAGCAAAAAGAAAGACCCAAGGTGCAGAATTGTTTGTTTATCAGATGGACAACAAGGAGGAAGCTCATCATCGACTCCAGGTTTCTCCACAGGAAAGAAGCCCCACTTGCAGAAACATGTAGCAAAATTGTCTGAAATCAAACATCCAGACAATGAATACAAGACATATTTTCTGGTGCCGTTCTTCCCACTCCTTCAAAGACAATTTGGCATTTCTTCTACAACCAGTACGTGGTCCTACATCCCGAATAAGTTTCGAGAAAGATCTTTTCCTACAAAATATGTTTCTTTAATATCCAAGGTTTTACACACTCACAGGCATTCAAGCATGAATCAGACGGCTTTTCACCGAGATTTCTTTCTACCCATTACCACAACTATATTGAAGTATTAAAGAACTTACATCGCCGTGAAAAACCTTGGGTATACATTGCGGAGGATAACTCTGGAGTTTGGCGTGGACCTCAGCAAACTGTTGATGCCGCATTTTCGCTACCATCTCACATGCTACCTCTATCTTTCTCTCTACCCTTTCTTTCAGGATGACAATTTTATGCTTCAGACTTCGAACATCGGTAACAAGTGCATGTGCCTCCATTAGTGATTGAGTGCTTTGGTCAAGAGGCAACAAAGAAACAACAAAATTAATTCAAAAGTTCTCTATTTAGGTTAATATAACCCATAAACACAAACATCATACAACTTGATAAACTAAGAAACTGTTATCGTTAGAACAATTCCCACTTGCATATATGTGGAAGTTAACATGTCAAGGACATGTAACATCATGTAGGTGGCTGCTAATCCATTTTTCACCACATTCCACTAACCATTGTATCTGTTGTTTATTTAAGGTACTGGCAATCATATCATGAGGAGCTTGGTTTATACATCATTTGGTCATGATAGTATTATGCTAGCTTTGTCTCTTAAATTGACCATTAGAAGGTTGAACTGCTTGCCAACAAATTCCTATATATGCTTTGAC
Source organism: Rhododendron ferrugineum (assembly GCA_025642025.1). Taxonomy (NCBI): domain Eukaryota; kingdom Viridiplantae; phylum Streptophyta; class Magnoliopsida; order Ericales; family Ericaceae; genus Rhododendron; species Rhododendron ferrugineum. The sequence continues at coordinate 7,276,963 of JAOTQK010000003.1, forward strand.
AGTAATTAATAGAGGTATTCAATCTTGAACCTTTCCGCAATAAACAAACTTCTAGTCAAGACGCAAACCGATTTCAAGCTTTTTTGGCGAAGGTAGCTGAACGATGCATAGTTGAGATAAACATAAGAATCGAATCAGAACGAATATAAAGAAACTATAATCTTCAAATTCCTTTAATGAAATTCGTTCTGAACTACATTGTGAATATTTTTGTTCACACTTCTTTCCAAGAGTATAAGATTGGGAGAATGAAATCTCACTATATTAGTAACACAACATATGAATGCTTTTGTAATGTGTTGGAAATCAGGAAGTAACTTTTTGTATCGTACATGGTATATACAACACAAAAAGAGCATGATGTGTCAAGTCCTATGTTCAAGAAAATGTCTAATTAGTGTGCTTGTTTTGTGTACATCTGTGTCCCTCTTCCATGTTGGGCTCGTTCTGGGTAAGACCAACCCAGTCAATCCCATTGCACAATAAACTCTTTCAAGCACTAATTTAAGTCCATCGACATTAATTTAGGACCAAGTTGAACTAGTTTAGGGCCTTGAGCCAAAACCCGTCCTTATCTAGCTTAAAGGTTACGCTGGGTCAAGAAAGTTTCAATCATCTCCTCTCCTGCCATTGAACTCTGATCCATATTCCGTAGAAGGAGCCCAAAATCTATTCCTTCATCAGATTAACGTAGTGTAACTTAGTATACCAAGTTCATTTAAATCATTAACCATGTTCTCTTGAGTCTGTTATTTAGTATATCATTCTTAGATTACAATACTTGAGTCTGTTATTTACAAATTCATGCATCATCAATATGTTTCATCAAAACCCATACACATAACATATACCAAACTCATCCTACTATTATTGAACATTGGTAATGAAATGGCAACGGGGAAAAGTCAAACATTTGCAAGCAATTAAACAACTCAAAATTAGTTGGCTGTGATAATAAACAACATATGTCTTGGCAAAAGAGTTTGTATGGTAAAGTGAACTATCAAAACAAAACAAAACTATAGCATTTTAAGGTTTCCAAACAACAAAAACAAACTAAAAGTATTTCTTGACGGGAAAACTAGTATTGCCACCGGTATCAACTGCCTACAACAACCATATCGAAGAAAAGGTGGTAGATTTAGTCCATAAAAAAGAGAGTAGCATTTTAAGGTTTGAGATAAATAAAATCTTGTATTATATTATGCATAAGATAGAAGTAGAACCGATAAAAGAAACGATGAAACTTTAGTTGTATCATGCTTTTACCTGTCTTTCCTCTTCCTGCCCCTTTTAGACACTGGAGCATCTGTCTTATTGAGTAAGGTAAGGTTCTCCTCGTAAGTATCAATATGAAAATGGCCTAAAGCACCATAAATTCCCAAGTTCTTGATTTCTTTATTCCGCGGGTCATATGAAGAAAGCTCCCAAGGATGTGTTGTGTAACCCTCCAATAATATATGACCATTCTTTTGGATACCTATTACCCCTTTAATTCCTCCTGTTAGATCAACTTTGGCACACTTATACCAAGAATCAACTACGCCATACTCTTTCATTATCCAAATAGAACAAGACTTGTTTGCACGATCGAGATTATCTTCACACAACAGAGAAAGAAATCCCCCACATACTGAAGTTGTGATGTCGAGTTTTGCACTTGCAAGATCATTTGGCAATTGAATAGTTTTAAACACCTCATCACATAAATCAAATGACAAAACCAATTTCTCATTCGAATTCCTTGTAGCCTCTGCTGCCCAATGAAGAACCCCTTCCAAACAAGAGGTAAAGTTTTGCGAATAGGCCATTCGGAATCCAATGGGAAAAGACTCCCCCGCTCCACGATTCATTTTCCACGATCCCTTATTCAGGGAGTAAACCTGAATGAGAGGAGCTTCAACATCTTCGGACCGGTCACTTCCACAAAGGATTACTATTCTGACCACCTTATAATCATTACTCTGCGAATCATATCCAAATCCTAGGCGATCAATCAAGGAGCCGTGTGTCTTTTTGGTAATGCCAGGCTTGGGAAGGCTTATGGACTTTCTAATGGATGGGTTCCAAAGGAAAATGTTATCATGTTCCCAAAGACAGAACAAACCTCTCACGTAACCCATTAAATAGTGATAGTGAAGACGACGGCTCTTGAGTGGGAATGGGATTTCCAAATATTCATCAAATGTGTTATATTCTTCACCAGTATCAACAAATAGTTTGTAGTGCTCTAATCTGATATAGGGATTAGGAACGCATTGCCTGACTATTATGAGTGGGAGATTGTCGTAGCTGTTTATAGGGTTAGTGAGCGATTGATTGAGGTGGGAATTGATGAAGTTAGGGCTGGTAATGAGAGAGTTCCAGAGTTTGGAAACGGACCTGAATCGGATTAGGGACTTGGTTGGGAGTCTGGATAGTATATCCAGAACGACGTCTTCAGGAATGAAGTCGGACATGGCTCTCTCTGTGTCTTCTTCCTCAAAATTTATGCTTTTCTCCTAGCGTTGGGGTTGGGGTTGGATTCCGCCGGGCTTTGGGGAAGCAGTTTTGGTGTCAATTGATGCGCGCCATTTTAACTTGAATGTTTTCATCTTCGAACTCATGAAGGGAAGAGAGAGAGAGAATTGTTTCAGGGGTCACTATTCGTAGCCCCGTATTTTCTCCCTTAGTCCGCTAAAAATTTTCAACTATACTCGATAGTTAGTTACCGAAATTGAGATACATTTTCAGCATTCAATTACCGAAATTGTATAATTTTTTTTTCAACAGCTATTTACTAAAAATGTATGTTCGGCAGTTGTTTACCGAAAGTTGAACATATTTTCGACATGTAGTTTCCGAAATATAATTTTGTTTTCAACAGCTATTTATCGAAATGTAGTGGGCTAAAGAAGAAAATACAGAACTGCGAATAGTCGGCCCCTTGTTTTAAATACTAGTACGAATTTAGATGTATAAAAAAAGGAGCCAAAAAATTCGGGAAACATTACCTAAAGAACCCACAAGTTTCACCCTTGTAAACAAAGTGAAACCAGCGAGTGCACTGGTAAGCAGTTAGTCTCCTTTACATACCCCCAAGTACATGGGCGAGGTTCGATTCTAGTAAGCCACCTCTCCCTCCCCAAGTCCTTTAGAATAATGTAGATTAGGATTAACGAATAACAAAAAAACAAAAAACAAAGTGAAACCCTGTACTTCCAACTATAAAATTTTAGTCTATGTTTCTTCTTATGCACCATGTAGGAAACAGGTTAGTCCGTCCATGGAAACTAATGCTCTGTTTGAAACTTAGGAAAAGAAAGGAAAATTAATTTTTTTTTTTTACAATTTTTTGATTATAAGAGAGAGAAGAGAAGAAAAAACAACAAATTTCTAAAATTGTGAATACTGAATAGTGCCATATTCCTCCCATTTTCTTTTCTTTTTCCTCACTTTCTCTAAGTTCCAAACAGATCATAATAGATCACGTATTGGGCTGGAGTAGAAGCAAGCTAGAGAACCTTCTGAGGTTCCTTTTATTCCCCAGAATCAAATTCGTAGGATTAAAAATAGCTAGGATGGTGTTCTTTTTTTTGGTAAAAAAAAAAAAAAAAGGGATCATCTTGATGGTCCTGAATGTATGCAGTGAACATATATGTATTGAATGAACATGTGAGTGTCTCGTTTGTTATTAATAACATTGTAGAGAGGGTTGTTGGAGTGTGGGAGGAAAAAGTGAATAAGTAAAACATAAATTCTAGCTTTTTGATTAAGTATTTTTACTATCCTTGGTGTACATACTCTTACTATAGCTCAAGGTAAAATAACTAGCCTTTTGTTGAGGCTCTTGTAGCATTGTTTTGCGTACCTAGGTTGTTGTAAAAGCTGCTTTTTGCGATGGTAATTTTTTGCTCTATCTTGTCTTTAGAATATTTGCATTAACATTTTCCACCATATTTTTGGTCTCGCCGAGAGAAATTGAAAAGTAAAAATGAAGAAGACCAAATTGAAAAAAATTCTTATAAATCACCTCAGCCACCGCCGCTAGAGGCTGCCTCCGTAGCTGGTTAGTGACGCCATGATCTTTAGAGTTTTGTAGAAAATCGATTGAGAAATCACGCACTGTGGAGAAATCAACGGATCAATGCCAACCTAGATTTGCAGCATAGTTTCACTCTGTTCCATCTCATAAATGTTGGTTCCTTAATGAGTGGCATTCTCGAGGAAATTGAAAAAAAATTCATGTGTTACGCTCCCAATTATTTCGTTATGAACTATATATAGTACTGGCAGCTAGATAAGTTGGCCCAGTGAGATGAAAATCACTTGATAGAGATTAAAGAAGGAAAAACTGAATACTGGCAAGTTGATTTGGCTGTGTGAGAAAAAAAAAAGATAGTCATCGAAAACATCTACTTTTAGTTTGATTACATAAAATAAATCCATGCGCAAGTGATATTGTTTCCATATCATTTCCATTTCCCTTGTTGTATTTGAAGATCCATATATAGGTATTGTTCATATATATAAGCATTAGTGTGAGAATATGTAGTATTAGTAAAAAAAAAAAAAAATATGTAGTATGCTTATATGATGGGGTAGGGGGGGCTGTGTCTATGTGAACATTTTGATGTTTGTGAAATCTTCTTTTGTGTTATGGCATGAAAAATAACAACACAAATTTTCGTTTAGCTTTTGAACATATATAGTTCCTCAAGGCCATAGCCCATATGTGGACAATGGTTATAGATACGAAGACAACGTGGAAACTATTGGATGGTACCTTGTCCGAAATTCAAAAAATATGGGTTTAGTCACTGAAGATTCTAGCTAAGAGATTGTTGGTTTCTTGAGTTCTTTGTTCAAAGGAACGCTCTTAAAGGTACCTAGGTTGTGATGTATGATGAATTGAAAGAGTGGATTGTTGACAATTAGGTTCTGTTGTTGTTCTTAACCCCATTGGAGAGGGAATTCGGATTTCATGTGTACAAACCGATCACATCCCGCGACTTATCCAATCTACCACTTGTAGTTTTATCCGGCACAAAGATGGTTTAGTGGATATCTCTTTCAAATAGGAACATGGCCGGCCCAACCCCAAGGCCCAAGAGGCCTGGGCCTTGAGCATGTCAAAAATTTCAATTTTTAAGGGCACTCTAATATTTTCATTATTTGGGTTTGAGTAGGACTCTTTTTAAGCTCAATAGAATGAAAAAATTGCCCAATTTAGAGGTAATGAGTTAGCTCAACCCACCATCCCATAAGCCCAAGTTCCCAACTCATTAAATTCCCAAAATCATTTCCCCCAAACCACCGAATAACACCTCCCCAAAATCGTTTCTCCCAAAAAACTTAACGATCTCGGCGGAATCAAGAGAAGAAGATCAACGCGCATGAAAAAACACGAAGAACAGTTGTACAGGCCAAGGTAAATCGATGGCAATCAGTTCATTGTAACTAACTAACTAACTAAAAAAAAAAACTAACTAAAGTAAGGACACACATTTTTTTATTAGGCCTTGGGCACTAAAAACCCTTGGACACTTCT
>JAOTQK010000003.1:7376459-7389204 GCA_025642025.1 Rhododendron ferrugineum
AGAAACCCGGCCGCTCGGGTATGGAGCAGGTATAATTTTGTAATCTCCACTCCCGAATTCTCGTACCCGCCCTGAACCCCAATTATACATGATACATATACTATATTATTATAAATAAATGTATATATACAAATGAACATACGTCTAATTACAAATAGTTAGGGGGTTCATAGAAAGACTCAATCATTGCCGCATTTGTTATGAAAATTGAGGAAAAGGATTAGGATTTATATTTGAACAAAATTAAATTTTTAAGAAACTGGACATTAATATTTGATTATAATTTATTCAAGGTTTTATAAAAAACATTTGGCATATTGTCACGTAGAGTATTGTCATGTGGTGCTCTGAGCCTTTTTTCACCGCATATTGTGATAGGGTTCAACTTTCAAGACAAATTGCATGGAGCCCACCACAACATAGGATGAAGAAGGGATCTCGGGTGGTAGTGCTCCTGGGACATCGTCACTTGATGTCCTTTACTCATTTTTCATCACACATCAAGGTGGGGCCTAGAGGCGGTATATAAATTGTGTCTCTTCTCTCTCTAGAATCTTTCCTTGCATCTAGGATTTAGGAATTTCACAATCCTTAAAGAAAAACCTCAACCCAATGCTTAGAATCGAACAAGTATCGACCGTTCTTTTCTCTTCTTTCTGTTGGGGATTAATTGGGCAAGTTGACCAAAATAGGAGATTTTTAATTTTTTGTTGATTGGATGACACCCAAATTTACAAGTTGTTTGAAACCCAACACAATGTATAGAATAGAGGAGGAATTTGAGACACCACCCGGACATTGAATAATCATGAAAGGAAGGGTAAATGAAAGAAACTTAGGCGCATGTTTTTTTTTTGTGGATAAAGAAGGATTTTATTACCAAAAATAAAGCATGGAATACAAGAAAACACGGGGCAGAGGAAAACGAAACCAAACAAACTGGATCAACTAGAAGACAAACAAAACAAACTGTACATCATAACCTAACTACCAGCTAGCTACAAAATTCTCTCTGAAATATTCCAAGCTCTACAAAGAGCTAGATTCCCAGAACTTCTACCAACATTCCTCCAAAAAGATACCCTGTCCCGTACATCCTTGACAATCATATCAAAGATGGTATTCGTAGAGTACCGCTTCTTGCAAAAAACAAGAGTCATTTTGAGCTTTCCAAATGTAATATACTGTTCCAGCCATAGCTAACTTGTAAAGAGCAGAAGAGAAATCTTTCCCCTTTTGATGCTGAATAGCCCAACTTATCTCCTGCCCCCACTCCCAAGGCCTCCTAGAAATGCCCAACATATGAAGAAATCTGCCCCATAAGCAGGCTGAGAAAGAGCAATAAAAAAAGAGGTGGAAATGGTACTCATGCATACAGTGACATAAAACACATCATGGATCCACTTGCATCTCCCAAGAGAGAAGTCTATCTTTCGTAGAAAGACGACCCCAACAAACCAGCCACATAATAAAAGCCCATCTCGGGATACCTTGTTTGAACCAAACAATAGTAGCCCATGGAACTTTAGGAAGAGGAGTCCAAAGAGCTTCCCAACCAGTTTTAACAGAGAACTTGCCATTGGAAGTAGGAGATCAGCGCACATAATCATCAATTTTCGGGTTAGGTCTAAAACTTGAAGGAGTATTCTTCATAATATGCATAATTGCTCTGTTCCTTTGTCTAGGCCAATGCCAATTCCCATTTTGAACAATAGACGAGACCTTGGCCAAAAGAGAGCTGCCCACATGGTGAACTATACTTTTCACCAAACACTTTGTAGAGAGGGCCTACATCATGCCAGTAATCTAGCCAAAGAAAAGTAGAATTTCCATTGCCAATCATATACTCCTTGATAAGGGGCTGCACAACCTCTCTAAGGTTGAATAGCTTCCTGATCGTCCAAGAAGAGTCTTGGGATATACACATCTGCCAAAGACACTTCTGTTTTATAACGTAAGAGTGCACCCATCGTACCCACAAAGAATCAGATTTCTTACTCAAGGCCCACGTACAGGTGCCTAATCATGGTTGCTTTATTCCAGGTTTTAAGAGGCTTGAAACCCAATCCTCCTTCATCCTTAGGAGTGCACACCCATTCCCATTGAACTTTAGCCCCGGTTTGCCTAAGCTGAACTCCTGTCCACAGAAAAGCCTTTTACTCAAACCCTCCACTTCTTTTAACAACTTCTGAGGAAGGATAAAATAGAACACCAATACACTTGAACTGTTAATCCTTTGCGTGCCTTAAGGAATGGGGAGAATAGCTTCCATTATCACTTTGAGATCACTGTTCACTCCAGAATAAAAGACCGCACTCTTTTGAAGGTTAGGACTGAGATCAGAGAAGGAATAGAAGTCATCTAAAGCAGATTTGACTGTAGAGAAAGACACCTGAGCAGCCCCACACAGAACAAACTGGTCATCTGCAAAAGCTATATGATGAATATGTAATTCTTTATATTTAGGATGGAAGGTAAAAGAACCAGTAGTGGATTTTGAGTGTAAGATAGAGTAAAATCCTTCCATAAACATAAGGAAGAGATAGGGAGAAATCGGATCATGTTACATGTGCACAGAACCACCATCACTTCCAAGTCCATAATTAATCTATTTTTGCTAAAAAAATCGTAATGAATTATTTTTTGTCCTTATTCAAAAAAATCGTATTTATTAATTTTTCGTTGATTTTTTTTTTGGATTATTACTTCGTTATGACGAGAAGAATTTTAAAAGCAAAAAATTACGATCGAATCCCAAATTATTTTGAATAAAAATAAGCCAATTTTTGTCCTTATTCAAAAAAATGGTATTTATTAGTTTTTCGTTGATTTTCTTGGATTATTACTTCGTTCTAAAGAGAAGAATTTTAAAAGCAAAAAATTACGATTGAATTCCAAATTATTTTGAATAAAAATATAAATAAGTCAATTTTTTTGTTCTTATTCAAAAAAAAATCGGACCCCAATTGTAATTTTCTTAAAAATTATTTTCGTCATCACGAAGCAATATACCAAAATCGATGAAAAAATAACAAATGTGAAAAAAAATTAAATAAAGAAAAATAATAATTTATTTGAATTTTTTAGTCAAAATAGGCCTAGCGTGGGAGGGCCAGGGGAGGGAGCAATGGCGTGCTGTTCACTGAGTTTTCCGGTGACGGCGAAGCCAAGGTCTCCATCGCCACCGACTTCTGGTGGCGTTCCCTTGTCTCCCTTTCGTACTTATCCATCAAGGTCCACTTCACGCTCACGCTTGTCATTCCAATCTTCCCCATTCAGCGCTTGCTCTCCCCCCTCGCTTTCTCTCTACTCCGACGAAACCCTAGTCCGAAGGCCTCGACTCTCCAGGAGGCCTTTCGATTTCCTGGTAACGAGTTCGTTTTTCGCATTGCATCTCAGTTCACTGTTAAACATCATTGGAAATTTACTGCTTGCTGTGTTTGTTAATAAAAAAAAAAGCTTGGTGAATTTCCTGTTCCGTTACGAGTTCATTGATTAGAAGTTGGATACTCGCTGTCTCTGGTTACGAAAGAGCTGTCAGCTGAGTGAATTTTCTATTCCATTTCGAGTTCATTGATTAGAAGTTGGATACTTTCTGTGACTGATTGCCGAAATATCTATCATCTGGTGCTCCGTTGTCGGTTCAGTTGTTAGGAATGTTGCGTGGGAAATGGATTCCCATGAATAGTGCAGTACAGGAAAATTAAAATTTATTTTCTTCACGAAGTATGTGTCTGGATAGTCCAAAGTCTCGATGGTTAGCTCTTGCTCTTCCGGTCAAAGAACAACGTCGACGAAGGCTTGTAGTGTTCTCTTCACGAGAAATCTTGCAGGAGAATCAAAATTCCTTCCTTTTGGCAAGACTTATTTGGGTGAATCAAGTGAATCATCACTTTTGGGTGCAGGCAGCCCACTACAAGAGGTACACTACAGTACCTCTTGTAGTGTTCTCTTCACGAGAAATCTTGCAGGAGAATTGAAATTCCTTCATTTTGGCAAGACTTATTTGGCAGGAAAGTTCCAGTGGGAAAGTTGAAGTTGTGGGTCCCACAACTTTCTTGGTAACTGAACACATAGGTGTATCAATTAATTTTATGAAAGGGAAATCTTATGAACAAATCCTATATTCCTCTCATGATGATAGTACCTCGTGCGAACAAGTGGAAGCCCAACAATCAACTAAACTAGTTAGCATTAGGAGTTCGCAGGAAGCTAGTCAAGCATCTTGTTCTAAGGGGACAAGTGAATCATCGCTTTTGGGTGCAGGCAGCCCTCTACCATCTATCCCATTGCATTCCATTGTCTTGTATTGTACTGTACCGTAACAGACAAGATAGATCTATTGAGTAAGAGAAAGAAACATAGTAATATATATTTATATTGATAGGGATCCCCATTCATTCCTAGATTCAGTAGATTATCAATTTGCTGTACAGACATTCCTATGGAACAACCTTTCAGGTAGAATTAAGATATGTAAGTTAGAGGAAAGTTGATTTTCCCATCCTTTTCTCATCCTTTTGGTGCAACTGAACGGGGGAGTGAATTTTCTGCACAATATCCTTGGTAAACCAAACAGAAGCTGTGGGAAAAAAATGGTACCAACTAAAGTGCATTAAGTGTTTCCCTAATTTCCCGGTAATCAATAGAGGCTTTGATTTGTTCTTTCTTTGATTTTTTTTTTGTGGTAATTTAAGTTTTAGTATATTTCCTCAGTGAATTTTCTTGCACAATTTCCGAGCCAACTGAACAACAGAAAGTACATTCCTTGCTTTCGTGTTTTTGTTCATTGTGGTAATGGAATAATGGACATAGTTTATGTATCTTTCTGTGTGTATTTTCTGCACAATTTTTATGACCATCTAAACAGTAGAAACTATTAGCCTAAGTAGCGCTACGTTTCTTTTTCTTACTTTTCTACTACTGGGCAGGTTGTGTCATCAGGCAATAAGCAAGAACCTCTAAAGGTGATAATATCTGGGGCTCCTGCTTCAGGTAAAGGGACACAATGTCAGCTCATCACTCAGAAAGTATGTTATTCTTCCTGCTGCAATTTCGTCTTTCACATGAGATCTGATATTTGGTGCACCAAACTTGAATCCTGATACTTCAGTTTTAACTTGTTTGCCCTCTTTTTAAATACTTAGAAGAATGATGAACTCGTGTTATGCTTCTGCAACTAATTGATCTACATTTAAGTTTCTTCAGTTGAACATTCCCACTGTCTTTCCGCATTGATTCGTTTATCTCCATTCTCTTTGTTTACGTAAACGGCTATACAGCATGTGATTTTCTAGACAATTTAGTTCTGGGGTGGGAAGGGGGACTAGCCAAAGCATACCTCTTCTGCCATGGCCGGTGGAGATCTATAGCGGACCTCTGCTTTTGTTAATCAAACTCCGTTTTGGATTTGTATCTTTCGGGGGCAGGATTGGAAAGGTCTGAGAGAGCGCTTCGCGAAAGAATCGTGTGGCACAGTGAAAGGTTTCCTGTTGGGTTTCCGGCCCTCCTCCCAACTGAAAACTCTAGACAATTTAGTTCTGGGGTGGGAAGGGGGACTAGCCAAAGCATACCTCTTCTGCCATGGCCTGTGGAGATCTATAGCGGACCTCTGCTTTTGTTAATCAAACTCCGTTTTGGATTTGTAGTACCCCAACTGAAAACTAACTTTTTGTGTTATTTTTCTTTGAGTGGTTCTTGTTGTTTTGGGAAAGAAAACGTCCATGCATGTTGTAAACCATGGGCAGGATATGGCTCCACACCCGTGCATGAGAAACTTCTTTTGAATCGGGTGGTTTTCATGATTCTTGGCCATTGAAACCGTATTTGAATCCAATCTTGAAGACATTTATTTACCTTTTTCTTTCTGGATTACTAATCCATAATTAGGTCAGACATGCTTCCAAAGGTGGCACAAACCAAGTACCATAAAGGGAGAAAGAGAAAAGCAAACTAGAAAACTGGAAACATGACTGGTCTTTGAAGCAACAATAACTGCTTGGATATACTTTTGAATGCAGTCCTCCTTTTCTGCCTGCTATAGCCACAGGGGGAGCTTTGTCGTCTGCATTTGTTGATCTCCATTGGTTTCTACAAACTTAACTCACAAAATACCTGACTTAGCATGTGGATGTACTGGTTTCTAAGCTCCTTTGGAATCTTGCATGAAAGCAAGGAATACGTGTTGTTTTATGGTCTACCTCAAATTGACAGCTCCTCCTTCAGCCTCCCATCCCATCAATCTTCTCTAACCTTCTCTAGTCACTAGAAAACCTCCCAAAGCATCCAAGTGATCTTTAGTTGTCCCATCACTGTTTCTAGATTGACGGATATTGCACAATGTTGTTGTCAAGTAGTAAATGATCTCTACACTTTAGGAGTAAAATTGATTTTTTTGAAAGTTTGGGAGTCTATTAGACATTGAGTGTGAAGTTTGGGAGGTATTTTGAAATTTTCCCAAAGAGTAGTCTATGTGCAACCTACAGCTGTGGAGAATGCTAATGTTACAGTGCCCATTAGCATATGAAATTCCACAAACAGAAGATCGTGCATAATTATCATTCCCCATTTATATAAACGAACAAACTGTCAGGTAGATTATGTCTGAAGTTTGTGTTTGGCCTTGTGAGATGAAAGACGTAAAACTTTCTTCTAGCACTAGACGTAAATCCATGTTTTGGGTTGTTTAATCTGTGTAGCTAGCTTTATGTTACTATACTTGTGTTAATCTAACTTGGTTTGAGTTCTTGTTAGCTGATGCCATTGGCCATGTTTGTCTTTGAGCACACTTTTTAATGGTATCAGGATTCAGGAGTGCCTAAAAAGTCTTAAGGTTTTTTTGTTTTACTTGATTTACAAAAATTTCACTGGAAGTAGAGAGAAACTGGCTCATAACAAGTTAACTAATCGTATATCAACTGTTGAAAGGTAAACCTTTAACTATTACATAAATTCCTGATATATGCTTATATTCCGCTTTGAAGTTCCAAACTGTTTTTCTTGGAAGCATTATTCGTTGCCTGCTGAGTTTGTGCTATTATTTAATGGGTTTCTCATAGTGGAATTGCGATTGCCCCATGAACAAAAACAGATTGAATCAAGTCATCCTCATATATGCAGTATGGTTTAGTTCATATTGCGGCTGGAGATTTACTGAGGGTGGAAATTTCATCTGGGAGTGCAAATGGGAAGCGTGCAAAGGAATACATGGAGAAAGGACAATTGGTCCCGAAAGAAATAGTTTTCATGGTAGGTTTGGCAATGTCTTGTGTTGCAGTTTCATGTTGCTCTTTAATGGTTAACATTTCTTCCTATGGAGTGTAGCTGGTGAAGGAGCGCCTTTCGCAATCAGATTCTCAAGAAAATGGTTGGCTTTTGGATGGATTTCCAAGGAGGTTATCTCAAGCAACTGCACTTAAAGAAATTGGATTTCAGCCAGACATACTTATCCTTCTAGAAGTGAGGTTTTGTTGTTCCTGTTTGTACTTGATTGCTATTTGGTTACAGTGAATCATCAGGTCATTAAGAGACACCAAGTATCACATGGTAGCCAAAGCTAGTGCATAGCTAATTTGTAGATTTCAAATTATCTTTGTAAGCCAAGAAGTCTTATGTTGCTTGCACATGTTATCATTTGTGGTTTCAGGATCCACCTATCCTCTGCCCTGATTTAGTTGTCAAAATGTTAACTAGGTTTTCAATGTGACCATTTTTTTACCCAATTATTTGTACCTCTCTTTTTCTTTTTCTTTTCTGACACATTCACATCTATTTGAAGGTGGCTGAGGACAATCTTGTGCAGCGAGTGGTGGGGCGTAGGCTAGATCCTGTTACTGGCAGGATATATCACTTAAAGTATTCTCCACCAGAGACTGAAGAAATTGCTGCGAGGCTTACCCAGCGCTTTGATGACACAGAAGAAATGGTAATTTCAACATTTTTTAATATGCCTGAATGCTTGGCGTTCTTAATGAAAGATTTCCATCTTTGTTCATGATTCGTCCTACCATTTCATTGGTTATTTTGTTTTATTCCTCATGTTGGCATGATGTAGGTAAAATTGCGATTACAAACTCATCATCAAAATGTGGAGTCGGTGCTTTCAATGTACGATGGCATAACCGTCAAGGTATGTGATTTACACTTCCACCCTTACTCTTTTCTGTGTATGTATGATTTGGATTGAGTATAAAAATGCATATGCAATCTTGATATCACAAGAAGAAAAAAGGAAAATTGTGGAAGAGCTAAATTGGTCGAGATGTGAATTGTGCAACAGAAACTTCTTTGAGCTGCAATTGCTACTGTTGCTAACTTAAATATGTGGGTTGCATGCTTTGTTTTCAAAATTGTACAATCAATTAATCAGTTGAATCTGATTCCGGATGCATGGCAAAACCTTTACGAATCTTTAGGTGAATCTATTGGGGCGAATAATGGTGATGAATCTTAAAGTTCACAGCTCGATTTATGAATTGAAAATTGTTGAAGTTCTTGTAACCGATAGAGTCGGAAACTTTTTTGTTGTGAAAAAGCAAGAATTGTAACTTCATAGAGGGTTTTAGGACGAAATTAACTAATACTCATGCATGATTGGTTTGTGGTTAGTATTTGACAGAATTCAGACCAGGTTCTTAACCTTTTTTATTCTAACTGTTTCATTACACAGTACACTAGTCAAAATGCATCTTCTATAGATGTTTTAAGGCTAGAATACCTTGTATCGATCAGTTATGTATCGAGATTTTGCCTCCTTTTCCTATAAATTCGTAATTTATCGCAGCAGAGAAAAAGCTGAGGATATTAAGTTATGAACTAATACATAGACAGAAACAGTTTGAATTGTAATAGTACTGATTGTAGATTTTGATGAATACTTGACACATAATGCCTCAGTCTATCACCTGGAATGAATAACTCTTTCTAGCTATCCATCACTTACAACAAAACTTTCATGTATACTTCTCATCAAATCAGAATTTTCCATGAAATTCAAGGGCTGGCGACCTAGTTATTTAATGGTTATCAGAGTTTTAACGTTCATTTGCATGAGGATCCCGTGCCTTCCTGAAATCTAAGTTTTATGGCCTTTGTTTGCTGCAGATAAATGGAAATGCCTCCAAGGAAGATGTTTTTTGTCAAATTGACAAAGTCCTGACAACCCTTTTTGAGCAAAAGAATGCTACATTGGGTTCTATGGCAGCTTAAAGATTAGTGCATATAAAAGAGAGAGGATACCTTTGCCCGAATTCTCTCTTAAGAGCGGGGGTGTTGCAATTGGCATAACTGATGTCATCCTTCTAATAAAGCAAATGAGAAACTGCATGGTTTCTTGTTGCCCTGGATCATTGTTGTTGCTAGGCTAGTTTCTCAAGTCTTTTCAGTTGCTGATGAGGGTTTTAGGTTTATTCTGCTGAGGAGTTTTTGTATGAAATGAGTGATCATTAAGTTACTTTCTATTGGAGAATTGGAATTATACGACTTACTCGAGTCATTGGTCAGATTACCTGAGATTTCACATTTCGTTTGTAAAGTTCATAGAATTTGGTGTGTTTGGTTTTTGGTGTGGAATAGTTTCTAATCTACTAGTTTGGTTTGTTCTTTAGCTGCAAATTCGGCTCTTGCAATACAAGAAGGGGTATGCATGCCTTCTCAAGGGAACCTAAGGACTTATTTAGGCTGTGTTTGGTGGTGCATTTGTTTTCTGGGGTTCGAGCTTACGGGGAAATACTGATTGGTCAATTGTATTAGCCAAGCATAGTAGTCTACTAGTCTCTTAACTTTTCTATCAGCTGTTGAAACTCTGTGAGCTGTAGCAGGTGAATTATCACAGATATTGAGGCTGAATTGAATTAAATGATGATTGGAAAAGTGTACACTATACAAATATAAAATGTTGCACAGGCTTCCGATACAAAATGATGCGGTCTCTGGCAGTTATTTCATTTCAAACCACCACTACCACATCTCCAGAAATACTAAACAAAATTGTTTCTGCGTTGACGCTTAATGCGCGAACACGGAAAGCGGACACGATCATGTTGAAGATCCAGTTGTGGACCAACACAGCGGTGGCGAAGGTGGAGAACTAGCAGCCGGGGCTCCTTCCAAGCTATTTATAATCTCTGATATCGCCAGAGATTGTAATACCGGAAGAACAAGTAAACAACCCTATGCTCTTTGTTCACCCCGCATCGTGGGGTCTCGGGTGGTACACCGAGTGTCTTTATGCCTTTTTTTCACCACACATCATGGTGGAGCACAAGTGCACAACACAAAAGTGTATGAAATTCTAATGCTGTGTTTAGGACTTGAGGAAAGTAAAAGAAAAGAAAATGGGAAAATTGGAGAAAAATAAGAGGAAACTGAGAAGGAAATTATACCGTGCAGAATTTAAATTTTTTTCTTTTCCCTTCTTCTCTCCAAAACAAACAATTGGAGAGATTTTTTTTTTAATTATACCTTCATTTCTCTTCTTTTTCAATAAGTTCCAAACGAGATCAAATTCCTTCCGCCGAATGTTGGGTTTTGCCCATGTGGTGTTAATGCTGTTTGGAAAAAGAAAAAGAGATTTTAATGGAATTAGTTGGCTGGAGAAGTAAGTGTGTTTTTTGAATTAATGATTTGGTGGCTGGCAGTGCATTAAGAGCATTTATTGAGCTTGGCTCTAGATAATTCTCGGCAGTGGAAGAATTTCCTGTGCTAGTGCCAATTCTAGGTGTATTTAAAGAAGTGCATAGTGTGCCGTGTGAAAAAGGAGAAGGCAGAGAACAAAAAAAAAGTCAATACTTTCTTTGTGCAAGTGTGTGAGTTACAGCAGAGAAAAATTGTGAGGATATTGGTGAGTGTGGGAGAGATAAAAATACCGAGAGCTTGAGAGCTAGAGTAGGGTATTTTGTATCTCATTGTACTCATTCAATATTAGTGGAAGTTGTTCTCTCTCTGTAGACGTACCCGAGTTTGGGGAACCACGTAATCTTGTGTCTCTTTTGTGTGTGACTGTTTTTCGTTACGCTTCCGTTGTACGGGTGATCGGGTATTTTCCCAACAAAGTGGTATCAGAGCTACGGTATGGCGGGGAAAAGCACCGGGTTTGCGGTTGAGCTTTTCAATGGGCACAATGATTTCACTATTTGGCAACAAAGGGTGAGGAATATTTTGGTGAGAGAAGGTTTGGTGAAAGCACTCAAGCCGAAATCCGAAAAGCCAGAAGAAATGAAGGAAGATAAATGGGAGGAGATGAGAGAGCTTGCAAATAGCACCATCCAATTGTATCTCGGGAATAGCACTCTCCGAGAAGTCATCAATGAAACGGATCCGGCGGAACTTTGGGCGAAGTTGGAGAGTAGGTACAAGTCCAAGTCTTTGACGAATAGGTTGTCGTTAAAGAAGCAATTGTACGCGTTAAGTATGCCCGAGGGAGGAAATATTAATGAGCACTTGGATGAGTTCAATCGGATAATAACGGAGTTGGAAGCTATTGGCGCAAAGATTGAGGAAGAAGATAAGGCGATCATTTTGTTGGTTTCCTTGCCGATATCGTATGAGTATCTCCAAACTACATTGTTGTTTGGGAAAGACACTCTCAGACTTGATGAGGTTATTGCTACACTCCTATCTCACGAGTCGTTGCGGAGGAAGGAGAGCGAGAAGATATCCGAGGAGCGTGTCATGGTTGCATCTTCCGGTAGTCAAGCTAGAGGGCGGACAATCGAAAGGCAAAATGGGCACAAGCCAAGGGGGCGCTCATCCTCGCGAGGTGGTGAGTCGCGGGCCGGTGACAAAAGGAAATGCTATTTTTGTAACGAAGAAGGCCATATATTGAAGTTTTGCCCAAAGCTCAAAGCGAAGATAGATGAAGAGAAGGAAAAATCCAAAGCGGCGGTTGTTGAGAGCTTCGTCGAAAATGAAGATGATTTGCTCATGGTGATTTCCGAAGGTATGGCGCATTTTGATTGGGTTATGGATTCCGGTTGTTCTTTTCATATGTGTTCGGATAAAAAATATTTTTATTTGCATGAGGCTTGTGATGGAAGTACCGTAAGGATGGCAAACAACACAGTGAATAAGGTTGTTGGCATGGGTTCGGTACGTTTTCGTATGGCTGATGGAAGGTTTGTGACATTGACCGGAGTTCGGCATGTGCCGGGACTAAGGAAAAATTTAATTTCTTTGGGAATGTTACATTCAAAGGGTTGTAGCTTTGCGACAAGGGACGATGATCTTGAGGTTTTCAAGAATGATAAAGTGATGTTGCAAGGAAAAATGACGGGCAATTTATACAAGCTTCAAGGTCGAGTTGAAGTGCGGCGTGCAAATGGTGGATACCGAGCAAGCAAAATTATGGGCTTCGGGTCACACAAGTATGGCGTGTGAAGGCGCAAACAAGCGAGTCCTTATGTGTGGAGAGCAACATCGAGAATAAAGTGCCTCAATTGTTGGTTTTGGAACAAGTTGAAGAAAAATTGTGCGCAAGGAAGAGGGTCTCTTTCGCACCAAATTTGGTCTCTGATATTTTCGATTAGGCACCCGAGCGAGGAGGTGCGAGGCGCCCGAGCGAGGGGGTGCGATATCACATGAGCAAAAGGGGGTGTTTGTTGAGTTTTGCCCATGTGGTGTTAATGCTGTTTGGAAAAAGAAAAGGAGATTTTAATGGAATTAGTTGGCTGAGGCTCCGTTCCGGAAACCTTCTTAAAAAATAAGTACTTATTTCATCAACTTCTTATTTTTCCCAAACAAAAAGTTT
>JAOTQK010000003.1:7455488-7468056 GCA_025642025.1 Rhododendron ferrugineum
TAATTTTTAACTTATTCAAATTTAACTGAATAAGTTAATAATACATTTTCTTGGAAATTGAAAATCTTGATAAAAAGGAAACAAAACTTAAATCACAAATGGATCCTTTCTGATCCCCAAAAGGATTGGACTGGGTTATCGGCCCTTTTGTGAGTCTCCAACAACTAGCGGATATCGGATTGAGATAATTTTTTTACAAAAACTAATAAAAAAATATTTTTAAGAATAACTTGCGATTTTGAATTATTTTTTTGGGACCTGTAATGGGTTCCATAAAATCATCAATCATCATGGGTTTTGTGCACCAAACAGGGACCAATAAAGTGTAAGGGAAAATGGGTTTTGTGCCCAAACGGCACAGTTTTGGGGTAGCTGCAACCTTGTGGTGATCTCCCTCACCACAGGCCCCCCGAGTCGACAACTAGCTCATTGGAACTATGTATATTTTGAAACAGTTCGAGAATTAAGCGTGCCAAAAATTATGTTGATTGATACAATTTCGGCACACATTTATCTGAAAAAATAAATACGTGTTTATTTAACATACTATTTTCCATCATCTGTATAACCTCGAGAAGCCCACATAAAATGAGTCTAAATTGGCCTAGTACATTTTCATGACTAGAGCAAAGGTAGTAGAATTTTGTAAGATCAAAAAAAAAAAAATGTTTAAATGCAAAAAAACCGAACACAACGTGCAAGTTGGCCTGGACATCTGGTTATAAAAAAATAGAATCGGACTCAACCCTTCAATGCAGATAGACTCTAGATGCACATGAGCTCTACATACATCAAGCAACTACGAATTGTGTCCAACATATTTTGCCTTGTTTAAATATAGCTAGATTTTGAAGATATTACAAAAAAGTAAGGGTTGCAAACGAGCATATCTAATTGCGAGCAGTTCATGGCTCGGCTCGTTAATGGCCGGATCAACTCATTTTTTAAACAAGTCGAACTCGAGTTTTAAGCTCGTATACTAAAAGAGCCGAGCTCAAATTTTAGTTTCGTTTAGTAAACAGTCGAGCGCCAACACAACTGGGTTGGTTCGTTTGCACCCGTAGTGTCACTCATCCAGTACCCACTTCTTTTCCCGGTTTCCTTCCAGTTGGGAAGAACGAAGCAAACATCCCCCCATCATCATCATCCATGACTTGCCGAACCACCACCCCCACCGCTCTCAACCTCATCGCCACTCCGTCAAAACCCGCATTTTCCGTTGCTCTCGCCGGAAAATTTCCGCACAATTGCCCGATCAAATCCCGTCGTCTATCTCGTGTGCGTTTCCGTTCTCCCACGTCACTGAACCATGAGCGCCCGAACAAACGTCACCGTTTCGTTCCGAAAGCGCGCTATTCCTCTTCTTCGGAGGCCGTAGAGCTCCCTCTCCTTCCATTTCCTATGGACCAGGTGGGTGTGTTTTTCCTTATTCGTCTTTTTATCTGATTTTTGGCTTTACACTTTTGAAAAGCCATACAACTATCATCTAGGTTATTTTGGGACTCTCGTAAATGCATACAAGTTCCGGTCGACATTTGACGTTGGGAACCCAATTTAGTGCCCGTTCTCCTTGGCTTTTTCGTGGGCTTTTTGGGCTTTTGTCCTTATTCATTTTTTTTCCGCATTTGTTAGTTTTGTTCTAAACTTTTATAGATTATTGGTTCGTCTCATCGATAGGAACCGGAAAAGTAAAAAAATTATGACTTCTACCCAAAAAATAATCAACGAAAGTTTGATGCAAAATGTGAAAAAATCTTGATTAAGGACAAAAATGTAAAAAACCCACGCAAATCTAACTAATGCGAACAAATCTTGAATAAGGATGAAAATCCAAAAAGCCCAAAAAGCTAAGGAGAACAACCACTTAGTCGTCAGGTTTCTATGATATTAAAAGGAAAAGAAGCTCTCATTAGCTGGGGAACAAACATTTCTAAGCTTTTCACATGGATGAATTCTTCCTTAATCCCCATTTGATTTCAAGTACTTTGGTAAAATGAAGTGTGTCTAAAAACTCTACAATTTGTACAGCATGCCAATGTGGCATTGCTTCATTGTGACTGCAAAATAACGACCCACCCAATCATTAACGAGATCGATGAATTTTAAGTTAGTCGAGTTCAAGCTGGCATTTTGCTCATTAAAAGGATTATTCAAGACCACTTTAATACATGTACAAAACAAGCTTGAACATGTTATGTAACTAGTTAAGCTTGCAAACGAAGTTTGAATGATCTTGACTCCATAGACTTATAATGTTTAAAAACTCGAGCTACCAAAGCTTGGTTTGAGATTGGCTCGATTAAAGCTCATTCGAGATCGCTCACGTGATAAACAAACCAAGTTTGAACATATATTCGAAGCTCGTTAAATTTTTAAACCAAGTTTGAACTATTCATTTCTCGACTCGTTTAAGCGGTAGGCAATGCCGTAGTGGTATGTTGCACGAATTGTTTTATTCGTTGACACCCAAATAAATAATATGTGGTATATTCACTACATATCATACTTGTTCATATGATATTGCAGTACAAATGACTGGTCAGGACATGTCCCTGTACTACCCATACCTAACGTTTTGTCTTATATCCCTATATCCAGAGAGTTGAGCTTAGGCAAGTTGTATGCTTAGACCCGCACCCTATAGTTATATGCGAGTCCATGTTGCATGATTTACGTTGTTGAAAAGCACATGTGTGGCAGGGTGGGTTGAGTTTGGAGCAAAATGCGTCATCGAATTGTGCTAGTCTGCTAGATCATATGACTTCATATTATAATGAATGGTGACAAAGTCAAGTTTTGGTTTTCTCCTTGTATTTATGTAATGACTTCTTGAGTTGGGTACAGGTTCTTAACTGTTTACAGGTTTCATTTTCACATTTCTTGTGCAATTTTGGAGTAAGAAGTAACTGCTGTTACTAAATATAAAAATCGGCAACCTTAAATATGAGACACTTGCTGATATAGGTTTTGGATTATAAGGGAGTATTAATTTAAGCCTCTTAACAACAAGTTTGTTTATTCTTGTTGACTATATAGTCTTCAACATGCAAATGACAATGGCTTTCTGCTATATCAAAACTTGCAATATGCACATCAAGACTTGCAATATGTATGCATTCATAATTTTCTATGTCATTGAGCATGTAGTTTTGACAGTATTATTTGTCCTACAGGTACTTGTTCCATCTGAGACTAAGACTCTTCATTTGTATGAAGCAAGATATCTTGCGTTGCTAGATGAGGTACTGCATATTACCTTGCACTTTTCATCCGTTTTGGAAGGACCTTGCATAGCCCCTGCTCATAGTATATCTAACTGATTGGCAATTTATGAGCTGTGTATGGACATTTATAGTCAATTGTCTTGTTTATGCTGTAAATAATAATACTAACCCAACCAGTTTTCCTTGCTTATAAGTTGGTGATAACTGATAGTCACATTTTTGTATTATGTTTCTGTTGGGTGTTGTAGTCTCTTCTTTTGCTTTTTATGGTGACGTTGATACAATTTTTTTTCCACCTCAAGTGGAGATTTGGCGATAATGATCATTCTTTAGTTCCGGGATTGATTCCTGTCTAGGGTCATTGCGATTAGTTTGATTGATGTCTCAGTTTTTTTTTTTTTTTGTGTGTGTGTACCTCCCCCCTACATCAATGTGATAATATAGTCTTCGTGTCATCAAGTAGGCAACTCGCATTGGACAATTTATTGTGATGCACCGTCCTTGCAATGCAACTCTGTAGTGGTGGCTAACTGATGCGATAGTATAGCACAAGAATGCATGGTGCCTTGCTATGAAGAACAAACACTTTGTCGGAGGTTATGTATCAGTGTTGGACACCAACACTCTTCAGACACGTGTCCGACACTCAATTATAAGTGTCCTATATAATTTTCTAATTGTGTTCACTTGGACACTTGGGGTTGGGGGACACTCTAGTATAAGCTAGGCCACTCGTGGGACACTCTGTGGACACCATAGGGATGCCAAATGAAATAGTGGCTCTAATCAAAGCTTAGGGATCTCTTTTTGGGTGTTAAATGATTGTACAAAGATATAGTGACATGTGTGAAAATGAAGCATGTTTTGTTGGAACATTTTTTGTGAATGTTGTAGGGAAATCTTGAATGATGTCATGACTCATGACATATTTGACTGAAGCCATATAGGGTATGCTATTTATAACTAGACCCCGATTTTAGTGCTCTTAATGATTTTTATTTAACCATCATGTGCATGCTAAAAATACAAAATAGATTCTTTTAGCCTGCCCCCAACGTGTTGTATCCTCCTTCTTGTCGTATGTCGTATCTGTGTCCATGCTATTTAGGTGGCTTCAGACCATTGTTGTGCTTGCTAAGGCTAATGGGCTAAATTTGAGAGGATTTTCGTCTCCGGGCCTAGAAAATCTGAGTAATAAGCTGTTGGAAAGCTTTCAACAAGATGATCAAGATTGATGATAGCTTAAGCATCACGGTCAAATTTCAGTCAATTTGTTTTGACCAAATTGTAAGCATGTTTATATAATTATATTGTTTTCATAAAGTTTCCTTTTTAGCATATTTCCTCTTAGATTTTAAGTCCTTATTTGGTTATTTTTTTCCATTTTGTTAGTGTTTGGTCATTATTTCTTGTCTTAATTGGAGGTCTTTTACGTATAACTTTTCTGTACAATGAGAGTCCTGTAATCATTGAATGAGAGTTTTCGATAAACTATATGTATACATGTATATTTATTTAGTTTTTCATGACTCAATGATATTTTTTGGGGATCAACGATCAGCAAAATGCTTTAAGACCAAATTGGTCAAGAGTAGATTTTGCTTCTATAGTTACTCTAGAATTGACGGACTCAAACCGGTATATTTTCCGTATCTCTTCTTTAAAAGCCTCCGCTCATCACGAAGTAACTATATTTGTTTTTCAAAAGAGAACAATCATGGATGTTGTTTTTCTAGGTACTTGAAAAGAAAAGACTTCGAACTAGGAGGTTTTCATCTTCATTGTGCACTTCGATAAAGCTTGTGATCATGTGATTGGGGATCCTAAGATATTGGTTTTGCAGAAGAAGGTACTTGGGAGAGGGATGGAGGGGATGGTTTCAGTCATGTTTATTTGCTTTTAACATGTCAAGTGTTGTTAATATTGAGGGAGGAGAAAGATTTTAGGCCACTCGGGGTCTTTGGCAGGATGATCCTCTTTCCCCTTTCCTCTTCACTCTTAGTTGATGTTTTTGGGCATGTTAGAGTTAAATATCTCCTCTAAAACTAGTATATGTGCCTAGGTGGCCTCTCCACTCACTGCCAATTGATTTTGAGGTGGATGCTTTAATAGAGCGAATGGTTGATAGGCTGCAAGGTAGGTAATGTTGATGGCTTTTTTATTAGTAATAGTGGAAGGATAATTTCTCTGTCTCCCATAAAGCATCTAAAAGATACCAGTTTCTTTTGTCTAGATGAAAATCAGAAGTGGTCAATTTGTTTTATGTTTTTGATAATGATGGAGATAGTTTCAAGGCCCATGTCAAGGCCAATGCATCCAAGCTTGGATTGTAAATTATGTTCTTGAGTCTTGGTAATAAAATTTAGTTCAACAGTCATGGCGGCCCATTCTTACCAGTGGTCATTGTCAGATCTAGTGGATTGTTTCAAAGGTTCTCCACTTGTGTCGTGGATGGCATATTCTAGTCAACAATAACAAAACCCATCTAGTCCCCAATCATTGGAGGTATGGGCAGGGGAAGATTGGAGAGTGGAGATAGACCTACCCTTTGGCAATATATGCACAAAGTGGTTGCTCTTAGAATACCACTAAAATAGTAGCCCCCTATACCTCCAAGAACCGAGGAGCTAAAGAGATGTTTTGCTGTAGAACCATGCCCCCAAATCAAAGCTGCAAGGCATCAGAGAGGGTAGGCCTAGAGACCCAAATTATTTCTGTGCACATTACCATGCTTGCTTCATTCATAGTCCAGAGCATCGGAAAGCACAAGGATGGCATATTCTAGTATTTTGTAATTTCTAACTTGCTTGAAGTTAGTGGTTTACGTGGTTAGTTGTAATTGGTATTCCTTATTGAGTTTAATCTATTCACCCCCTTTAGACACAAACGTGTCCGCCTCTCCCTTTACTGTGGATTGTCCTTTATTTTTCCAAAAGAACGGGAGACTGAATATAAAGATAAAATTTGGAAATGATATCACATACTCTCATCAAAACACTTGGAACACTCACAATGTAGGTTTGCAAGCCTTGGGACATAGTTTTTAGAACCGTACGTTTCAGTGGGTCATAGTTACAAATCGTCGCTCGACTTTGTGATTTGTTGAATTTGATTGTGGCTCTTTTTGTAATTTTGTTGGAAGAAGGGTTCAAATTATTTTTTTAATGTCTTTAAATTTAATATTATAATGTCATCTTTTGTCTTCTTTCTCCTTATTTGCTCTCAAAACTAATTTCTCTCGTTACCGATTAGTATCATATAGGGGAGCTTTATGTTGAGAGTCTTTAGGCCATTTGTACTGTACCGCAGACATGTCTGACACAGACACTTACCTGACACTTGAAAATATGTGTCTAAGTATGTAATTGTCTTTCTTTTCTTAACCGGACACATTTTGGACACACTTCGACACTTATCAGTCATGTACCATACATGCGCGGGACACACTTTGGGTCGTAATCTAATTTTTATAGCATAAAATAGGGTAAAAATATATTATGTGCTATGTGAACCGAATTATAACTAATATTAAAATACTGAAGGATGACAAGTGTAATATTCTTTATTAAAATTAAGGATATTCTATATAAAATAAAGAAATATGAAAGATATAATCTAAGTTATGAAGAAAACACAATCTGTCATTCTTATTTTTTCCATTTTTTTTTTATCTCTAGTGTGTGTGTGTGTGCGCGTGCATATATATGTAGTTAACGTATGTCCCAACGTGTCTGTGTCCTAGTTTCATGTGTCCGCGTATCTGTTTCTCGTATCTCTATCCGTGCTTCTTAAAAGGCAAAGACAAGATGGCATAGAATAGCCTTAAAGACCTTGATGGGTTTGTATGTACTTTCAACTCTTTTTCCATAAAAGAGGCCGTCAATAGAATATATCCCTTGCACTAGAAGCATCTTTCTTACCTATTAGATCATGTAATGTTCTATTCATACTTTAGAACACGTATTTTATTGATTGAGGCCTAATAAGCTTTTGATTAAGCTCTCTTGCTTGTTGCAGTCTTTGTTTGGAACAAATAAGCATTTTGTGCACTTTGTGTTGGATCCAATTGGTATTAATGATACAGCAGAAGCATCATTTGCAGCTAGATATGGTTGTTTGGTTCTTATAGAGAAAGTAAGTTGCTAGACTAAAGTCTTGGACATTGCAAAATTTGGATGGTCACATTCTCTTCGCTTTTGTGCAGGTTGAGCGGTTAGATGTTGGGGCATTAGTATCTATCAGGGGAGTAGGTCGTGTTAAAATTGTGAAAATTGTGCAGGTGAGTACTTCATAGTTTTATGTTGTAAGCTTTACTTAATATGATACTACCGGCACCCCAAACCGTGGGTGGCTACACTAGTGTTTGAGGGGGTACAAGCGAACCCTCTGATTTCAAAAAATACAATAATTTTTTATGTTTTTTCATATATTTTGATTTTTTTGTAATGTTTTCTGCACTGGATCATTAGTGCATCATTGGTATGAAGCCAAAGTAAATGAAAATTACTTAGATTTGTGACTAAGTAGATATTATTGCTCAAACAAACTAAATTAAGTCTAGATAAATTTTCAACCAAAATAAATGTCTTTATTTTCATAGTGTTTCGTGTATAAAATGTTTTCATGCATTTGTCACTGCTGAACAAAAATTATGGGGCCAACTTCGAATGGCTAAACTTAAGATGCATTCATTATTGTGATTGAAAAAGGAAAATAGTTCATTCATAAAATCTCGTTATTTGATTTTATTAGCTGATAAATTTATCCAATTATTTTACTTTGTTCAATTTTAAAGTATTTTAATAGCAGAAAAATACATGTTTGGAAAATTATGGATATACTAAACGGATAAAAAGTGTTGCACCTGCCGATTTTCTCCCGCTCTCCACAAAAAAAAACTCGGTTTTGTTTTCTCTAGGGTGCGATTGGTGTTCTCTATGACACCCTGAGTTCAAAAATGGTTTGGAGTCGCCACAAAGCATCGAGTTTAGGTGTGTCAAGGTCACCCATTTAAGTTACTGGTGAGAGATAAATTATTTTGAAAAACGAGTCACAGTGTAAATGCCACTATTCTATTTGTTTGGGGCCGAAGCCCAAAAATTTGTGACACATTTTACTGTTCTGCGAAATCCATAGATAGGGTCTGGGGTTTATTGTTATGCATGGGGATAATTGTATTGCAATTCAAGGCTTGTAGTGTTTACGGCGGAATTGACAAAAAGTGAAAGATTGGGGAGCAAAGAGACAGGCCAACATGAGACACATTAGGGTCGGTGTATCTCATGACTACTTTGTTGAGTGCACGGTTGTTGCTTTAAATAGAAAGGGGTTGGCATTTCACTATTTGTTGCGTGTTGTCACGATTGTGGGCCATACAGATAGGAAAGTCTGGGGAGCTTTTCTCGTGAAGGTCTCACGCAGTAGTCATTCCATCCTATCAGCACTCGAGGCCAACCTATGTATGGTGTTGCAAAGTCCTATTCTCAAAAAATGGACACAACACGCCTAGAGGAAACTAATATGATATACAAAGTAAAAAGTGCCACATAACTCTAATCAAATTAGAGAGCCATTTATTTCATTACTCAAACGTAAAGGAATCTGTTCCCTTGTAATTGTTTCCTGTTTCATGTCTTTTGTTTTGCCTTCTTTTGGGTGTATTTGTTGTCGTTTGGCATCTGGTTTTGAATGTGGCCTTGTTCTTTCAGGAGCCTCTTGAGGCTCTTTGTTGGTTATTAGGGCTATGCCCCAATGCTGGTGTACTCAACTGGTTGCTTAAAATTGTTGTGCAATGGTGTATTCATCTTATAAATGGTTCAAGGTGTCCAGCACGTGGTTTCTCATGGGACACGCCTCCTCGGAAAAGCATCTGTGCTTCTTAGGTTAAGTGCTTTCCAAATCTGTCTCAGTGGAAGCCAGTCTGTGTTACCAGTTAAGATGATACATTCAGATTTCTTGTAGTTAACTCTTGTAGTATTTGCGCAACAGGGTATTGCGCTGGCTAACATGCCAATGGTTGTCTTCTATATTAACCAGTCACCATTAATTGCTTGTGGTGTATAAACCCATCTCTATAGAACTTTGGTAGAACTGTTAAAGGGAAAAAGTAAAATTTTCTATAGGTGTATGTACTTCTTGCTTTAATAACTTGATGATGCAGGATTTGCAACATCATTCCAAGTCTTACCTTCAAAGTATTCATTGGAAAGTGAACATGGAATTATTATTATTATTTTTTGATAAGTAAAGATTATATTACCAAAAAGGCATTTAAGGGAATGCCACCCATATACAATAAAAGGCCACAAGACAAAAAGACCCTACACACTTGCACTCCTATTCGACTAAAAAAACTCAAACTGATCTAAAAATGGTCAAGAGACGGAAAGCAACCATTCTTGTCCCAACTATACAAGCTATTTAACAAAAAACTTTTGATTTTAAATAAAGGTTTTTCAACCCCTTCAAAGTATCTTGAATTCCTTTCACACCAAATCCCCCATGAAATTATAATGAGGGGGCATTGGCGAATCCCCGTGTATATCAGGTTGTTCACTTCACGACCACCTTGGAGTTGGAAAAATGATAAAGAACTATATTCTTGTTGATTAAAATCTGATTTCTCGCGGGAACCCTTAAAATCACGTTCTGATCACATTGAGCGGCTCGGATCATCGAAATTCGATCGGGAAAGGCAAAGTCTGCAACTTATTAGTCTAAGGGCGCCCGTATTAGAAGGGCCCTATATATATATTTATATATTTATATATCAGTCATGAGGGGGTCCTCATTTTAGTTAAAATACGGACCTCCTCATTTTAGTTAAAATACGGACCTCCTCATTTCTCCCATTTTCCGATTGAATTTTGATGATCCGAACTGCTCAATGTGTTCAAAACGTGATTTTAAGGGTACCCGCGAGAAATCAGCAAAAAAAAAGAACGGGAAGAGCTTCATCCAAGCAGTTTTTATTTGAACCGTTCGATAAAAAATAAACAAAAACTGCTCGGATGAAGCCCTTCCCGGTCTTTTTTTTTGCTGATTTCTCGCAGGTACCCTTAAAATCACATTCTAAACACATTGAGTGGCTCGGATCATCGAAATTCGATCGGAAAATGGGACGTCCGCATTTTATTAAAATGGGAGGTCTTACCTTTAAATAAATTGAACGGTTCTGATCATTTGCGTGGGGGTCCTACGCAAAATTTATGTCAAATGTTGTGTTTTGCGAAACCCATGATTGTTAGTTGTAGTTAGCGAGCTTTGAACCCCAGTCAAACGCACGGGAGTACATGGTGAATACCACTAGGCTACCACTCCACTTACACTTATGCATAAAATATCAATATACCAGATTTGCAAAATCTGTCTGTAAGAACGAGATTTATTGTCATCCGCATTAAAAGCGTTTGCGTAAAGAACTTTAATTGTTAATCTTTACAGCTAAGGCTTGTAGTTACAGGTGTAAATGGAAACCATTGTAGACGAGGAAGCGTTACAATCTATGTATATTTCCATTTATTATCTTAGATTGTGGCCCCTCTTTGATCCCTTTTGGTTTTAATTTTGGGGCATGGTTCAGCAAAACGTCCCTTTAGCTACTCTTTTCTTGGAGGTATAAGGGGCCTACTGTTTTAGTGGTATTTTGAGAGCAGACACTTTGTGCATATATTGCCAAAGGTTAGGTCTGTCTCTAATCCTCCCCCGCCCGTACCAATAATGATTGGGGACTAAGTGAGTTCTGTTATTGTTGTATATGTGGCCCCTCTTGGAAAATTTTCTCATTAATGTCCATTTCGGTTTCTGTGGTGCTGTCACCATCTTTTGAAGTCCTGGTGCCCCTATATATATTGGCATGTCAAGGTTCCTTATAGGGCATATATTTTCCTTGAAGGGTCTTTCTCTTTCTCTCTACACTTGACCATGGGCCGTGCAGTTAAGTTTGAGTTCATTGCTAATGAGCGTGTGAGGAGGCAAACATTTCGGAAAAGGAGAGCCGGCTTAATGAAGAAGGTGAGTGAGCTTAGAACTCTATGTGGTGTTGATGCATGTGCTGTCATTTACAGTACACCTGATGCTCAGCCAGATGTTTGTCCTTCTCCACCTGAAACATACCATGTGCTTGAAAGGTTCTGTAACTTGCCTATCATGAAAAAAGATCTGAGTGTAATGAATCAGGAAACTTTTCTTACCCAAAACGTTACGAGAGTGAGTACAACCTTGCAAAAATTTAAGTACCGAAACTGGCGGGTTGAGAAGGAACAACTTATGGGCAAAAATCTGGTTGAAATTAATTTGAATGATGTTGGCAACTTGAAGGATCTGGAAGATGTATCCGGCCTTTTGGAGGGGAGAATTAACAGTGCTGCAAAACAGATTGAACATATCAAAAGTGGGGGTGTTCGTGGGAATTAGATTGGGACTGGATCAGGGCGTGCAAAGAGAAGTAGCCCATCAGAAGATGGGCACTAAGAATCCATAGGGCATCTGCGAGTGATGGAAGTTCTGAGTTTTCTTATTTGTGTTTTCGTATAATAAATGTTCCTTTTTTATGTTATCTCGAGGAACATATTTGCAACTTATGTATTCTAAGTTTCTATGTTGTTTTTATTTCCTTAATTTTCTGGTTTTACTTCTTCCCACCCTGAGTTTGCTTCTGTGTGTTTTCTTCTAAGTTCTAATAAATGTGTTGTTTTAATTTTATCTAGAGAAACATATTTGCATCTCATGTATTCTAAGTTTCAATGTTTTTTTTATGTCCCTAATTTTTTTGGTTTTACTTCTAACCCTCCCCCCAAAAATAGATAGATAAGTAACTAACATAAAAAAAAAAAATCAAATGTAAAAGGTCAAGATTAAGAACACCTTTGGCATTTGAAAGTTGTATCATTAAAACCCCAAAATGCTGATGTAATACCAGCTAAAATTGATATGAGATATCCCCCAATCCCCTTAAAACTTAAGGGGGTCTCACTAGTAATTAAATATTAACTAAGGGTGTCATTGATATCTTTGCAGACATTTTGTTCAACTAGGAAACAACCAACAAAAGTGGTAATTACAGATGTTTATTAAGATCTAACTTATTTACCAGTAAATCCCATTATGCATCACAAAGATCATTGTCCTTGGACATCGCAATGCAATCATATCACACCTCAACTGGGTATGTATATTTTTAGGCTTTCACAGTTTTGGTTTGTATATCATAATGATACCATGAGCGCTTTAGGGCGTCCCCAAGATATGTTTTCAGATACCGCTATACTAGTACAACCCGTCTTTTCTCAATGGATACAAAAGACTCATGCTTTGGCACCTGGTGCAACACCAGTTTAACTTTT
>JAOTQK010000003.1:7477534-7489207 GCA_025642025.1 Rhododendron ferrugineum
ACTCTTCATGTACCACACACATGGATCTCTATAACAATGTATCTAACACAGTTAGCAATTCTAAATTAATTCCAACATATTGTTATTGTCAAGTTACGAGCATCATATCATACTTGTCAATCGACATTAGTTATTGC
Organism: Rhododendron ferrugineum; assembly: GCA_025642025.1. NCBI lineage: Eukaryota > Viridiplantae > Streptophyta > Magnoliopsida > Ericales > Ericaceae > Rhododendron > Rhododendron ferrugineum. Next base: position 7,477,672 of record JAOTQK010000003.1, read on the forward strand.
CATATTCTCAAGTGTCCTTGTAGTACAAGACTTTAGGTTCTCTGTTTTGCAATATTGACTTCCATTAGTTTTGGGTTGCCTCCTCCAAACTTTGAGTCGACTAAGAATCTCAATATTTTGGTTTCTCACAAGTCTTTAGGTTCTCTGTTTTGCAACATTGACTGCCAGTAGTTTAGGGTTGCCTCCTTCAAACTTTGAGTCAATTGAGAATTCTAATGTTTGTGGGTTTCACCTATTACTTGTTAGATATGCAAACTCCATCGAAAACCATATTTTTACTACAAAATAAGTTAGATAATGGACATATAAGTACAAATAAATTTGGAAAGACCTTATCTTGGAATTTTTTAAGCCCAAGTCAGTATGCACAACTGTGGATACTCCGCATCAGGTTATAATTAACCAAGGTTACACATGTACAATCATATACTCCCTCCGTCCCAAATTGATGGTCCTTCTTTCCTTTTATGGATGTCCCAAAATGAATGTCCATTTTGAAAAGTCAACATAAAAAGTTGTGCAACATTACTCTTTCACCTCTCCCATTTTGAAAAGTTTTACTCTTTCAACATTACACTTTTTAGTTGTGCAACAACTAAAAACAACTAAAAAGTTGTCCATTTTGAATGTCAGTTTGTTTAGTTCGTTTCGATCTTGATCAGATGTTTCTGAATTGAATTGTATTAGTTTTAAGTTTTTATTTTTTGGTTGGATTCTCTCCTACCTCTCCCTCCCCTTGGTAGCAGGTGGCATATGATTGCCCTCGGTCTAGGTGCCAACGTCGTTGGTATGTAGGCCGTAGGTTGTGATGCCTTCTCCCGTTTCCCTTTAATCTTTGTAACTTGTTATTGAGATTAATAAAATCTTTTTTCGCCGTTCAAAAAAAAATGACAATGTAGAAAAGGAGCAAGGAGAAGGGCAACAAGTGCCCATCCGAGACCCAAGCCCTTGATTGGCAAGATGCCAACCAAGGAGAAACCCGAAGGAACAATCATAAAGTAGGGGCAAATTGGAAAAGTCAATACCAATTATATTTCTCATCATTCTACCCATAAAAACTCGCTTCCTCAAAAAGGGCAAGCAAATTGGGACTGAGGGAGTACTAGTTTTTTTGGAAGTTATAATTAACCAATGTGGGACAAGCTACACTCAGCCATATCTGTGAATACATCAACCTCTCCAACCAAGGTTACGCAGTATCATGGAGGGTGCCACCAAGGCGCACTTCAACCCCATAGTCCATTTGGTGCACTATAGGGGCCCTGGATCCCCACATAAAAATGCATGGTTTGCCTTTTAGTATCCAAAAAGAGTATTGAAACATTTGGCCGCTTGATAATTGTAGTAGATATTTACTCTAGCAACTTTTGTGTCGCTGCACTTTCTCATATACGGTGAATATTTTCTTGGAATAAAGCCTGTATACTTTCTTGTCACGTCCTTTCTGCTAAACCTTTGTCACGTTATGGCCATTGAATTTTCAATTAACTAATAGGGCTGGGCGGTAATCTTCAGAATTATCTGGAGGAATTAGCTTTTTCTGTTGAAAAGAACTAGACTTTACCTCTACCTCTTTTACTAAGTGTTGTTTTAATGACTACACTTTACTTCTACCTCGTGTTGGATGCCTTGAGTTAAAGGGATGACAAAAATAGTAACCAGATGGTTAATGACACACAGGGCCGACCCTATACATTTGGGGGCCCTAGGCGAACGCTCCACATGGGGGCCGTCTATTTTTATTGTTAAATTTATAAATAATAATATATATTTATGTAACGTATATTTTTCTTGGTAGTTTTAGTTAATTTGAGATTGTAAACAAACTTAATGAAAGAGTATAAATAAAATTATTAAAAAATGAATAAAATAGCAAGTATTTTAGTATATTACGTGAAAAGTGTTGATATAATTATTTATTTGTTATGCAGTTGGCATGGATATCGTATGGGCTTTGTGGTTCCAATGCTTGTTATACTCATTCTAGGGTGGGGATCAAGCATTGGTAGACTATTTTCATGAAGAATTTTTTTTCAACTGTCTAACCATTAAAAAAGAGCAGTATGGGCACTGAGACTCGAACTCGCACCAAGCACACGTATACCTAATACCCCACCGCTGGTACGTAGAAGTAGATTTAAGAAACCTTGGGCATTTTTATATATAATACTTGCTTTGATTTGGGGGTTCCTGTTTTACTTATAAATTGGGGGCCCTAGGCGGCGACCTCTTGCCACTGCCATAGGGCCGGGCCGGGCCTGATGACATGAGTCGGACAATTAAAGTCCGTGACATATGAAAAGTTTTATGTAGTGCAAAAGCGTATAAACAACGGTAGAATCATGAAAAATAGGGCAGCAATGGTGTAATGAAAATGTTGCACAAGAAATGAAAACCTTAGTGGGATGCTAGGGGCAGCACAGTTCCGTCATTGTCACGGGTCTTCGCTTTTATTACATTGATTTCCCCCTGAAATAGCAATAGAGCTTTTCCAAACATTTGTAATTCGTTCTCTAATTATACAACTTGCTTTGAAAATTAAAGTTGCGAAGAGTCAAATTGCGAAATTGGATCTATGTCCGAGGGATCAGACCCACCAAGAAAAAAGTATTGAAGATATAAGATGAGAGAGATAGATTAAGGTTGTTTGAACGTGTTAATCATAGATCAGTTGATGCAGTAGTACGGATGAGTGATATGGCTAGGATAGATACTAGGGGGTAGATGAAAATTGACTTTAGAGGCAGTAGTTTGAAAAGACCTAGGTAACACGACGCCCTCAACAAAACTCAACGCAGATAATAGATTCTGTAGCCGACCACAATTGATTGTGACATAGGCTCGGTTTGGTTTGGTTATCCCTTTATCTCGTTTGTTGTCATCCAACCAATGGAACCTCAATGCTAAAACCACAACTCTAGTTTACAAATTTACATGCAGTTCAAGACCTGTACGTGGGTCCCATATGTTCCATTCCCGCAGTGACTTGCCATTATGATAAACGTTCCCAACTCTCTCTCTCTCTCTCTCTCTCTCTCTCTCATGTAATTACCTCTTGATCATGGAATCTGCTCACATGTTGATCCAAACAACGAATTCCTAACTTTAACATGTTTAGATCTCTTAATAGAATAATTGTGATCCATATTTAGATCACCAATTGTTTCAAAAGCTTAAGCTGGTACAAAATGGGCCTAACCATTTATCAGGCTATCCAACAACTTCTCTTGTGCGACCCCATCATGCACTTGGAGACACAAACATCAATTGATTGCATGTATATAACGAAACTAAACGCAAACCAGAGACGGACAATGCAAATGGGGGTCAAATGCAAGCAGAAAGAGTTGAATCCATGACCTCCAGAAAACCAAAGCTGTAATACCATGTTAGATCACCAATTGTCCAAAGCTTAAGATATTACAAAATAGTCCCAGCAATGTATATCAAGGTATGCAACACCCGTACCCAACTTCACAAATCATTATACTCCACAGTTGTGTCAGTACTGTCTTATATCGCAATACCAAAACACCAAGGATCGAATATGCACCATAATTTTCACATCCATGCTATGGATATAACAAAATTGGCACTTTCATAGGGCTTTTGAGGTATGATTTTCATTTTTTGAAATCATTTACCTTCTTCTAATAGGCACCAAAGGAGGCATTAATGCAAACACAAATTGCTAATGCGGTAGAGTGGGCTGAAAAGGAATCCTCTGTAGACAGCTATGGAGCATTTTTTCCATCTTCCATCGAGCGTTTAACCTTTGCAGGACTTCAACCAGTTTCAGGCAAGTTGTTTTTTAGCTTCTTTATTTTATATTCCATTTGCGATATTTGTTTTTGTTGTATCGTTGCAAGCATGTTAGACTGATCCTAAACAGGGAAGGGTTCTAGAAGTTCATGCATGAAACTCAACCTTAGACTTCTCCAATCTTGTACTAACAGCGGACATGCATGAAACTCAACCTTATACTTCTCCAATCTCCAGTCTAAAATTTCCCTCAGAGTGAACATTATCATGATGGATTGGGTGAGTTGAGATGTATCTTGTCTAGTAGCACAGGCTTATTTCAAAATGGGCTTCCTGAAAGGAAGTATCTACTTAATTTCTTGAGGAAAGGCTCATTGTAGAAAAGGGTGTTATACTCTAATCTTGCCAAATCCAACAACTTGTTAAAGCTAAACATCAGTTAATCTGAGTCCTTGGAATGCGTAAACAGTTGGTGGTTAATCTGTAGTGGTTAATGGCAACTAAACGTATTTGGGCTGCATAGGGTAATAGAATAAACTAGCAGAGATTGAACCGTAAGTCTTCACATTTCATCCTTTGCTAATTGATGTCCCCTTCGTCTCAAGTCAAAGCAATAATAACTTTGTTAATCAGTCAAGTCCTAAACGTTTGACTACGTAAAGGTGGTGATGTGAACATTGCTCCCATTTGTGGGATTTCTACCAAACAGATCATGATACCCACAGAATAGAATTGTGTGATAAGAAGCAGGATAAAATCAAGCGGTAAAGCATTTTGTTAGAGGACAATGACTACAAAGCATATCTGGCCAATCTCATCTAACTTCTTGATGAGACCAGCCACAACTTCTCTCAACTCTCAAGATGATGGGACAAAACTAATCTCAACTATTGGCCAATTGGTAAAAGAAGACACCTTTTCTACTACTGTTACCGGCTAGGAGCCTAGGACCATCACAGAAGCACCTTTGCCGTAGCAGTTCAGTGATTGTGGTATCCCTAATCTCAGCTGCCTCTCTCTCTCTCTCTCTCTCTCTCTCTCTCTCTCTCTCTCTCTGTGAATGTGTGTTATGTCTCGAGTTGTGAAAGTTGTGCATTGTGTGAGGGGTTGCCATCAAGATCTTAATTAAGTTGCAAGTATTAGTGTGAGTAGTTTGCTGTTTGCCTGCCTATCAACATGTAAAGATATTGTGGCCCTCCTTATCCTATGAACCTTCGAACTCCTGAGATTATATAATCGGAAATGAAGACCAATCTGGTTTTTGTTATTTTTGCAGGAGGCACACCGACGGAATTGCGACAATTGCAGAGAGAGAAGTTGAGAGCAATGGAGGCTAAAGACACACTGGAAAGGCTAAATCAGTCCTTAGAATTTGTCAGAAATAATATCTCAATGGTTGCAGCCAAGCTCGCCATTCAGTCATTGGGGTCTCAATGAACAATGAAGTAAAGGCATTCTTTATTCTAGTGTAAGGAGAGAAGAAAAGAAGGGAAGAAGCAAGTGTCACAAGAAAAAGAAAAAACGATATGTCATTCTTAAATCAACGATGGACCTTGGGTTTCCTTGTAGTATAGATTCTTCATTCTGGTGTCTACTATAGTATTTGTTCATATAGAAGTAAATCTTGTTTCCGGGATTAAATCATCTTAATAGGATGGAATCAAAATTAGTTGTAAAGAAACTTGCTTCAACAGGGTGAAAGGCTTTATGTCAAGTTGCAGTTTCAGCTTCAGGTGTGGAATCACTGAACCCAGTTACAAATTATCATTGAAAAGTAAAGCTCAAGGTGTCCGCCCAAATACCGTGCTGAGAGTTTTATGTCAAATCTTTGTGACATGTGCCAACGAGTTTGAAGAAACTCATGAGAAGAAGTTGAACTCCAAATTTCCATTTTGTTTTAGCACTGTTTCGTAACAAGAAAATGTCTATAAACACCAAAATTTCTACAAAATTTCGTACATAATTTTCGTTTCACTGATATGCAGTTGTTATTGTTCAATCTACCAATTAGGCAGTGTTGTATTATCATATTTGTAACCTAATCTACCGATTATCGTGTGTAGATTTTATTCTGTAGATTCAAGTTTCATGCGATATTTTATCTGAAAGCAACAGAACACTCTTTTTTATCACTCACTCACCAACCAACTCGCCCTTGCCCTTGCCTTGAGTTAGCCTTCACCCAACAATTCCCTCTTAAGTGGAAAATTAAAATAAAATTAAAGAATTCGGAACTAAAGAACATACATTTTTGGGTTACGAATGAAAATTATTAAAGCCAGAGTATGTAAGTTATGGAATGACCTCCCCTCGAACTGGTTTGTTTTTAAGTTTAATTAAAATTATGATAATTGTCTATTCTGTCAAATAAGATGCGATTTATTCGTCTATCTACGATCAAAATGATTTCTTGTGTAAATTTTCTGTATGTAAATCTTCTCAAATAAATGATTGGATTTATTATTGTGAATCCATGAGGTTGGAAAGGGCAATTTTGGAGATGTATGGACAATGAAAAAGAACTAATCTCATACCCCCAATGATTGACGACAAAATGGGTTTTGTTGTTGTTGTTGATGGACAATGGAAAGGAACTAATCCCAGAAGTTATACCCCTTTAACCCTATTTGTTTGTTAGTTATCCGATTCTACCGAATAGAATGTTGTTTATGTCTTTTAAATTTTAATTGATAGTAACTTCTTTTTTTTAGGAAATATGAATCTTTTTATGATTAATCTCAATCATTTTATTACATAAAATTATTAAAATAAGATAAAAGCTTATAAACTACGAGTAGTAAAATATATAAACAATTTATAAGTGACACAAAACATTTAAAAAACTAGTACTAACAAATTGGCACTAGGGACTTAGAGAGTAGTCAACAAGAGCCTGGCTAATCTGGTAAAAGGTCGGGCCCCAATAAACGAAACAATGGAAAGGGAATTTGAGGCCCAAATTTTTTCTTCAAGCAAGAACAAATATCCCTTGGATATTTTGTTGTGGTAATGGATGATTCATCTCCTTCCACTTTCTTTTTGTTCTTGAGTTTTGAAATTTGGGTTTTGTAAGATTAGAGAGTGGAGAAACTGGGCACATGGGGTTGGCCTCGTCCCCCTTGTTTTCAGCTTCAATAGCTGTTAGCAGCAGCCTTTACACCACCAGGAGGCTCAACCACCGCCACCACCAGTGCCTCAGCTCCCTTGCTTCTCCTCAGCTTCCCCCTTCTGTAAGTTTGTTTCCAGTGCTATTCTGTTACCAAAACTACTCCTTTTCTCTTTTATGTTCTATTTGTATGATTGTTCAGAATTTTGAAGAAATGGGTGTTTGTTCAGATTTTTCAGGAAATGGGTATGTGTTTGTATGTCAATTTGGAGCTATGGTGTTGAACTAAACAGCAAAAGTCATCGTATGGGTAGAAAGTTTGAGCATAACTTCGATAAAAGTTATACCTGTGGGTAAACCAGAGCAGGCAATTGAATCCTATAGATGGAAGCATCTGTGCACGTGAAACAATTACTCCCTATGCGTCTCTGCCCGAGGGGGAAAATGCTCTGCGACTAAATGTTTTTGTGGGTTCTTGTTTTCTTTTTTGCTAACTAATATTTTGGGGGTTCGCATCATAGGAAAAGCTCATAATGGAAACGAGATTAGTGTATGGCGCGTGACGACTCGCGTCTGTATGTGATTAGAAGTTGATGTGGTAGTTTTGGTAGTTTAAGAACAGCTATGTACGAGGAGTAGGATGGAAATGAGATTGTTAATGTTGCCTTGTTGATGTGCTAAAAGATTCATCCTAGTTTTAATGCCTGCATGTTGTCAAAACATTTGGAAAGTTGCCAAGCAAAAAAATATTGGAAAGTTAAAGCTCACATTACATCTGACTCTATCTATGAGTTCCCCTCATTTGCGAAATTGCACATGCAGACAAGAAAATTCGTCTGTTCAAAAAAAAAAAAAAAATTTATTACCGGACAATCTGATTCCCGGGTATTGCTTGTGTTCTTTTCTGTGGTATTCTTTTCGGGAAACCATGCTAGTTAGTGATTTGCGGATTCTTCATAATGGTCTTTAGAAGTAAATTGCGCTATTTGTGGTTAAAAAAATTCATAGATTGATATTTGTGATCTTAACCTTCACTTATTAAGGTGAAGAGAAAAAAACCAACTGTGGCGATTATGATGAAATTACTCTGGGTTTTTTCCGACTTGATGATATTGCTCTGTCCATAATGCTAGATACCGGCTTACACACCATTTTCTTTGTGTCTAATTTGCCATGGACAATAGGCTTTGGGGTTCCTTCCAAAACTTATGAGCTATAAGGTGACACGGAGAGTTTTGTATGCCTTACACTTGAAGGGGCACCTCATGCATCAGCTTTGCTGCCTGACTATCGGGCATGACCACTCTCAAAGCTGCATTACTTTCACAATTTGTCACATTTTTATTTTATACCCAAGCCTTGCGTAGTTACCTTGAGTTCTTGTACTGTTTTTTGTATCTCGTAATAAGTCTACACGATGGAGGTTTTGAGATCTTCACTCTTGCTTGGAATGCATATTTCTATTCAATGTCAATCATCTATGTTTTAACAAGTATATAACCCTGAAATTTTCTGCATAGGATTTTCTAATTAATTTATAGGTTATGAGTAATTTCCCTAAGCCCCATTTTGTTCGATATCTTACCTGAGTTACGTGACAAGTAGGGAAGTAGTTCTACACATTGACACAGAGCATGAGGAATAGAGGATCGGCATCATGCTTTGTTTTCTTGTCACTGTCTTTTTGGCTGAAATGTAATCTCAAGACAGCAATATAAATGTTTGGTCTTTTATAAAGTACAATATGTTGAAGTTGTGTTCTATGCTTGAAGTTTGATCATATAAGAGGATTTCACTTGAAACAAACGCATCTTCTCTACCCTTTCTATGTTAATGAGCTAAAAATAAGTTACACAAAGTTGGAATTGTTTTCACAGTTGGTATGAGGAAGAAAAAACTACAATCTTGACTATATAGCTTCAGTTCTTGTTCAGGGAATCTGCAATTCTAAATCCTCGTCGAACCTTGTTACGTTTTCCCAAATATACCATCTGTAAAGTGTCTAGCGGCCATGTGGAAGTTGATGATGGTTTAAATGACGAGGCTTGTGAGCTAGTAAGTGGAGCGGAGCTATCCATAGGGGAGGGAGTTGACAGCATTGGTGCTCATCTCTTCAAAGCAGTGAAGAACAACAATGGGACCGGCATATTGCTCTTGTCCGATATCTTCGGTTTCGAGGATTCTGCTACTAGAGATTTTGCCTATCGTGTTGCCTGCAATGGTTACAAGTATGTTATTGTCACCCTATCTTTAGACACCTTATACATGCAGTTTTGTTTGGTTTGCAGTTTTCATGTTTCTGTTTCCTGAATTTATTTTCCAGAAACACAGAAAATTTGTGGATGACGATATTTGAAATTTGTTTCTGAGAACTTACTGGAAAAGATCAAAAAACTCATTTTCGAGAAAACGTCAAAGAGGTGTTTTAATTGATCATAACGTTTTCTGGAAACTGTATTGCAAAACTGATATTGAAAACAGCAACGAAACAGGTATTTTCCGATGTTTGCTTTGTTAGGTACACACACACATCTATATATATAGAAGACTTCTAAGCATTGATACGCTTGTTTATCTCGTCTTCCCATATGTTTAGCAGCAATAATAATTACTAGTATTTTTAGACAATGGAGATTGAATGCCTTGTTCTTATGTAATTTCACTGGGTTTTCTTGGAATAATCCTGTAGTGTTCTAGTGCCAGACTTGTTTCGCGGGGACCCATGGGCAAAGAACAGACCGAAGGCTTCATTTGAAGATTGGCTTGCCAAACAAACCCCAGAGAGGATTTCTAAAGACATCACAACATCTACAAAGTGGATGATGGATGAATTTGTAGCTGCAGGAATCTCGCAAAAGCTCGGTATCATGGGGTTTTGCTTTGGAGGTGGCCGAGTAATCGATGTGCTTGCGCAAGACCAGGGTGTCTGTTTTGGCATTGGGGTTTCGTTCTATGGCACACGGATTGACCCATCTGTTGCTGCTAATGTGAAGGTACCTGTGTTATTCATTGCAGGCGACAATGACCCGCTTTGTCCTGTCAGTGCCTTACAAGATATTGAGAAGAAAGTGGGTAATGGATCTACGGTGTTGATTTTCAGGGGAAGAGGCCACGGGTTTGCCCACCGGCCAGAATCTCCTGAAGAAGATGAAGACGCAGAACAAGCTTTTACGGTCATGAGAAATTGGCTGCATGATGGCTTGGTTGCAGGGACATGATTGCTTGTTTGTTAGATTTTATTTGTCCAATGTATGTAATACTAATGACCTAATCGATAGAGTTTTCAATGTGAAGTTATAATCCGTCGTGGGTGCAGATGACTGTTTGGATCAATTGCCATTCATCATGATAGGTTTCATCTTTTGGTAGTGCAGTTTTTGTCATGGAGTTACCTCCTGGCAAGTGATTCTTAGCAGCATTTGTTTTGTTGCCATTTTTCATCCAAGAGGTTCATGCTAATGTAACTTGTGGCTTTTTACATGCCGGAAGCCAGTTTCGATAGGCTTCAATCTGAACAGTTCGTCACGTTCAAGTTTCAGTAGGCTTAGGCAAATCACCTGTTTTATATAACCTTGTTAGTATAATTTATCTTTGTAGATCAAGAGCATGGTGTATTTTGCAGGCGACGCTGTTGCACATCCAGTCAACACCTACGACAAGATGAGAGCGACCATTGAGATATCTACCACGCCCAGATTTCAATTAATTGTACGAAATCTTTCTTATGTAAGCACAACCTTAAACAAGCCACCGTAATTATAGAGCATTGTAGGAAAATTCTGATATCAATTGGGGAAATATAGATGAGTTTTATAAGTGGATGCCAAAACCAAAATTTGGCAAGACTCCAAAACCATCTTCAATGGTCTGCCAAATTGTTGCCAGATTATGGCCTTGCAGGTTGGGGTAGAATTTGACACACGGGTTTGGCGAAGCTCTTTCTGTACCTCCGCCGTTATAGGATGTGCAATACTAAAAAGTTTCCAATGTTGCTTCAAAATTTCCCAATTGCTTCCTTCACTCGCCAAAGAAATCAATTCCAGTTCACCAAATATATCGAGTCAACCGACTTTTACAAAAAAAATGGACCTGAATACAGAAATTCTCCAAAAAAACAAAGTTCCAAGGCAGCGGAAGTCCCTATTCCAGTTAACCCAAAAATGTAATCACTAAAAGTAAAAATAAGCAAAGGTCTCCATACTTTAAGTTACCAAAATTAAATCTGCACGACCTTCAGATAACATTTTGGTCTGATGGTACAATAAAATGCATTATTTTCTTCTCATTTTTTTCCCGCCCTTTTTCTGTCAAAAGTAACACAGCAAAGACAACAGAAAGTTCACAGAAAGTTTCCAATACAGGCGGTTAAATACTTCATCCATAACAATCTTGGCGATGTAATCCGAGAGAGGAAAAGGCAACAACAATATCAACTTATAAAAACTCTGATTTTAGAACCCAAAAACTTGGGGGGAGGAGGGGGGGCAGCTTCCTTTAATCTCTCATCTCAATCTTGTCCATCCTGGAAACAACAAGTGAGCTTTCACATTACTAGAAATCTGGAAGTCATAAAAACTTCAACAGTAGGAAAGTAAAACTTAATGAAAAAGCATTCAACATTACGGTGGGGGGGGGGGGGGGGGGGGGGGTGGGGGCCCCCCCCCCCAA
>JAOTQK010000003.1:7545579-7559287 GCA_025642025.1 Rhododendron ferrugineum
ACAATCATTGGAGGGCCTAAAACAAATCTTGTCATCTTTCCGTGAATTCTTCTAAGAGTTCATTTGTTTGATCGATATAACAAATGAACTAATTTTGAGACTTCTGTCACTATTTAGTACTAACAACTTTACAGAACTAAATTTACATGTGTGACCACAAAACTTCTAACCAAGAAACGAGGCAACATCTTTTGTGCCGAAAACTATTGTGTTTCTGTGCCGATGGATTTTTCAGCCCGTTGAATTTAAAACATTAAAAAATCACAGAATTTAACAGCCGAAAAACTCTTCAGCACAGAGACACATGAGTTTTTATAACAGATGAGATCGGACCCCAGAAACACCAAAACAGGCTCCCTTTTCTTTTGCATAAATTTTTTTGTACGCTTGTATTTAGGCGGTCGCCAGCCCCACACACTCCCTTTTCTGTCTTTTCCTCCTCTGTTTTATTCATTGTTTTGATAGCAATATTCCATGGGGAAGGTATATCCTGGAGTCCCCCCCCCAATATCTCTACCTTTAAAAAAGTTTCCACTCGAACAATATGTAGATAAAAGTTGATCCCATGTCATTTTCATTTTCTTATCATACTTTCTTTGTTTGAGTAATCAGCATGGTGAAGAAGCTAATTCAAGAGTTCAATCAATAAAGAAAAATAAGTGCGACCGCCAGCGAGAATATGTACTAATAATTATTTGTAGGACGAAGTTTCTGATCGGTATAGTTCATCTTGGGTTCAGTTTGGTCCAGTTTGAGTGTTTCTTGGATTCTTTTTTGGGTACACAATAACGATCGATATCGTTCATCTTGTAAAAATCATCAACCTAAATATTCATGTGAAAAGACAGTTTGATCGCACATCAATAGCCTCATCAATACCGTAGATTTGTGCGAGAAAAAAAGTAGGACAAAATATAATTTGAAACTTAAATATTCCATTTTCTTCATGCATAAATTTGTATTATATTGTAGAGTTATCGACGATCAATCAAAACTAGTTTTTTTTGCTTGAATAAATTACTTGACGAAATCTACATAACGTAGGATTTTGATTATTGTTTTGGGTCAAAAAGGATCCCATAAACTTACCAAACTGAACCAGGCTGGACGGAAGCTTCGTCCTCAACTGTGGATCTCTTTTGAAAATCTAAACTCGCCCAATGGTTGGATTTTTACCTATGTTTTGTTGGATTAAGGTTCATCACTTGATTATAAGTTCATAACTAATCCCTCAAGGGTTAAACAAGAAGTAAAAAACAGTGCCAAAAAGTGTGGAGGCTCCAGAAGTGGAGAATATCCTACGCTAAGTCCCTCAATAAATAAGTATTTATTTACAATTTTCAAGCTTAAAAATAATAGACTTATTGAAATTAAAAAATATACAATATGGATTTTATTTGATAGTTCTAATCGAGATCTATCAAACCCTGCAAAAAAATTGAAAAATTATTTTCGTAAGCCCATTATTTATAAATTTGAAAATAAATCATTATTTTTTAAGTACTTATTAGGGTTTATGAAACAAGGCCTAAGTCACATAATTTGTGTGAAAGCGTATTTAAAAAATATTCTAAACTATTAAAATTTGTAACAGCATGAGGGCATTATTGAGTTTGAGGACTATCTGACCAAGTTGGAGGGTAGCAGTCAACGTTGTAGCGATACCACTGGTTGTTGGTGACCTTTAGGCCTCAGAGATTTGACAATGCACAGTATCCAACTAACAGTAGTTGGATACAGTAACATCAGAGAACTTCAAAAATAAATGATTCTGCCTAAAAATACCCTTGAAAAAGACACACAAAAGTTAAAGCAAATACTCATTTTCTGAAACCTTTGCCTTAAGTTTTCCACTTCATTGATTGAATTCTGGTGAGAGCGATCATCATCATTCATTCCTTTCCCCCCTTCCATAATTCCATGTCCCTTTCATCTGCTTCACCAACACCACATCATCTCTCCCCCCTCCCACCCCCCACCCTCTAAGACCTGAAATTTTTCAGAGCCGGTTAGGTATCGCATGGTGTTCGTTCGGCGCATTTGGACCGTCCACTTCAATTTTAAATGGCTCAAATTTGAAGAGAGAAAGAAGAGTGAGAGTGATGGGGTGAAAGAAAAGAAAGAGTTTTAATATGAGCTATTCAACACAGTGACTTTTGGACAACCCGAATGTACTTCTTAGGCACCACGTGGTCATGGTACATATGTGGAGGCAATTCAACACACTTTTAAACGGCTCAAATAAACTTCTCGGACACCACGTGAGGACGGCTACGGGCTAACCACCCAACACTCATCACTCTCTAACATACTGTCAGACTTTCTGTCTTCTTACTCCAAAATAACCCATCTCGATCCACAGCCTACTATTCCCTTTCCCTCCCCATCCTCTCCACCATTTCTGTCTTTTTCTTTTTCCCCTTTCTCTCTCTCTCTCTCTCTCACACACGCGCGCGCGCACACACCAAATTCCAATCAAACCAAAGCACCACCGGAGTCACTGCCGACGGACCACTGGCCGCCCAACCAATGGCCAAACTAGTAGTCGAAGTCCTGGACGCAAGCGATCTGATGCCCAAAGACGGACAAGGCTCCTCAAGCCCGTTCGTGGAAGTGGACTTCAACCAACAGCGACAAAGAACTCAGACAAAGCCCAAAGATCTCAACCCCCAGTGGAACCAGCCCCTCGTTTTCAGCATCGCCGACCCCTCCCAACTCCCCAGCAAGACCCTCGACGTCGTCGTCTACAACGACCGGAAGGGCGTCGACGGCCACCACAAGAACTTCCTCGGCCGCGTCCGCATCTCGGGCTCGTCCGTCCCTCCGTCCGAGTCCCAGGCTGCCGTCCAGCGGTACCCGCTCGACAAGCGCGGCCTGTTTTCGCACATCAAGGGCGACATCGCTCTCAAGATATACGTGGTCGAGGGGCCGCAGAACCAGTTCGGCCCGCAATCGGAGGCCCAGAACTCGAAAAAATTCGAGAACGGATTCGAGAACAGAGAGGCGCCGTCCCTGTTTGAAGAAAACAATGCCAAGAAAGTTGATGAGCGTGGCGAGTACAAGGCTTATGAGGATGAGTACAAGGCTTACGAGGACGAGAACAAGAAACAGAAGAGCAAAAAGAAGGAAAAAGAAGTGAGGACTTTTCACTCAGTTGGAACCGGGCCTGGGCCCGCTCCCGCTCCCGCGCCTGCTCCACCTCCACCGCCTGTACAGGCAACGGATCCGGTGCCGCGAACTGATTACGCTCAGGCAGGCGGGGGCGGGCCGGGGCCCGTATTTCAAATGCAGGGTCCGGGGATGCGACCGGAATTCGGGTTGACGGAGACGAGGCCGCCGCTGGCGGCGCGGATGGGGTACCGGACCGGCGACAAGACGGCGAGTACTTACGACATGGTTGAAAAGATGCATTACTTGTATGTGAGCGTTGTGAAGGCTAGAGATCTTCCTGTGATGGACCTATCAGGGAGTTTAGACCCTTATGTGGAAGTGAAGCTTGGGAATTACAAAGGAGTCACCAAGCACTTGGAGAAGAACCAGAGCCCTGTTTGGAACAAGATTTTCGCGTTTCCGAAAGAGAATTTGCAGTCCAATGTGATTGAAGTAACCGTGAAGGATAAGGACATCGGGAAAGACGATTTCGTGGGCAGTGTCTTCTTCGATTTTACCGATATCCCTATCCGGGTTCCGCCGGATAGTCCCTTGGCTCCCCAGTGGTATAAACTGGAGAACAGAAAGGGAGAAAGAGTTAACAGGGGAGAGATCATGCTGGCTGTTTGGATGGGCACTCAGGCCGATGAGGCCTTCTCGGAGGCCTGGCATTCTGATGCCCACGACATCAGCCAGCAGAGCCTCTCCAACACGAGGTCGAAAGTGTATTTCTCTCCCAAGCTTTATTACCTCCGCGTTCATGTTATCGCGGCTCAGGATCTTGTCCCGGGCGATAAGAGTCGCATGCCGGATCCTGTTGTTAAGGTGCATCTCGGGCACCAGCTCCGGGTGACCCGGCCTTCTAGGGTCCGGCATGTGAACACGGAGTGGGATGAGGAGCTTATGTTCGTCGCTTCGGAGCCTTTTGATGAGTTCATGGTTATTAGTGTGGAGGACCGGATTGGACCGGGGAAGGACGAGGTTTTGGGGAGGTTGATTGTGCCGGTAAGGGAGATACCGCATAGGATGGACACCATAGGGCAGAGGATGGACACCGCGAAGATCCCGGAGGCCAGGTGGTTCAACCTACTTAAGCCTTCTACGGGGGACGAATTAGAGGGGGAGAAGAAGAAGGAAGCCAAGTTCTCGAGCAAAATTTACCTTCGCCTATGGCTGGATGGCGGTTACCATGTGTTGGATGAGTCTACCCACTTCAGCAGCGATCTGCAGCCGTCCTCAAAGCATTTGAGGAAGGGCAGCATTGGGATCCTCGAGCTCGGGATACTTAGCGCCCGGAACCTCTTGCCAATGAAGAGCGGCGGGTTGACAGACGCTTACTGTGTTGCCAAGTATGGGAATAAGTGGGTTCGAACCCGAACGCTTCTTAACACCCTCCATCCACGGTGGAACGAGCAATACACTTGGGAAGTTCACGACCCGTGTACGGTGATCACGATTGGTGTTTTCGACAATTGGCACATTAACGGGGGTAGAGAAGACGGGAGAGATCAGAGGATCGGGAAGGTGCGAGTTCGGCTATCGACTTTGGAGACTGATCGGATTTATACCCATTTTTATCCGTTGTTGGTCCTTACACCGTCGGGTTTGAAGAAACACGGGGAGCTTCACTTGGCGCTTCGGTTCACTTGCACGGCTTGGGTGAACATGGTGGCGCAATACAGCATGCCGTTGCTTCCGAAAATGCATTATGTCCAGCCGATACCTATTAGGCACATCGACTGGCTTCGCCACCAGGCAATGCAGATAGTGGCGGCTAGGCTGGCTAGGGCCGAGCCGCCACTCAGACGAGAGATCGTCGAGTACATGCTCGACGTGGATATCCACATGTTTAGCCTCAGGCGGAGCAAGGCCACCTTCCAGCGCATAATGTCCCTCCTGTCGGGGCTTTTTGCCGTTTGTCGATGGTTCAACGATGTCTGCATGTGGAGAAACCCGATCACCACGTGCCTTGTTCACGTCCTGTTTTTGATCCTGGTCTGCTACCCGGAACTGATCCTGCCCACCATTTTCCTCTACCTGTTTGTGATCGGGTTGTGGAACTACCGATTCAGGCCGAGGACCCCGCCTCACATGGATGCAAGGATGTCACAAGCAGAGAACGCCCACCCCGATGAGCTCGACGAGGAGTTCGATACCTTCCCCACATCTCGGCAACCGGATATGGTAAGGATGAGATACGATCGGTTGAGGAGCGTGTCGGGGAGAATTCAGACGGTGGTTGGGGATCTGGCAACACAAGGGGAAAGAGCTCTGGCAATACTTAACTGGAGGGATCCGAGGGCAACGGCTATCGTCATCATCATCTCGTTGAGCTTGGCTGTGTTCCTATATGTGACTCCATTCCAGGTCGTTGCCGTGCTAATCGGGCTGTACTTGCTTCGACACCCGAGGTTCCGAAGCAAGATGCCTTCGGTACCTGTGAATTTCTTCAAGAGATTGCCAGCCAAATCAGATATGCTTCTATGACATGGAAATTAGTATCAACCCTTTATAGATAAGTATATTATTTTTGTGTAAATCAGAGAGATGGGTTTCAAGTAAATAAGACCAGTAAGATAATAGCAGCCTATGGAACATAAGGGAAAGCATTAAGAATGTGCATTTTTTCCCCCCAAATAAGCCCCCAACATCCTGTGTATTGTTCAATTATATGTATTGTAGAGACCACTCCTTTTGACTGTTCATTCCAAATTTTGCGAAATGATTCTTGAGATGAGAGTTTTCTCAGTGGTTCGATTGTCGTAAAGCAATGACAGAAAACACCAGCCAGCAGTAGTTGCTTGAAGCGCAATGCTGTCAACAAAAGGATTTGGATTTGCAAACTAGCAAATTGAATAGAGAATAGAAGCTGGGGGACAACATCGTTACATCAAAAAGGGCAAAAATATTTGGGCCACCCTCGCCACAAATGAAAGCTTGTGCGAAATAGCTGTCCAAGGGGGTTCCGGTTTGCAGTGCGATCAGTGCCATAGGTTCTGGATTACCCAAAGAAAAAACCTTGAAAACAAGGTACGTTTTCATTATTCAAACTAGTCCATCAATTAGTAGCAAACAGGCTCTAATTTCTGAACTAGGCAGAAACTGATGTGTTTGGTTCTGAGTTGAGAATTAGTTTTCTCAGTTGGTTGGTAGATATGAACAGTATATTCTAAAAAGTTCATTTTAACGAAATAGAACTCATTTTTAATGAAAGACAGAAATGATGTTTTTCATAGTTGGTGAGACCCAGGTATAGGGAAGTAGAATAATACCACATTCACAAATGAATCTAAATCTGGAAGGGGCGGCTGCTGTGAGCAAACACAACAGCATGCAGCTGTGCACCAATTCACTGTTCGTCTCGGCAACCAATGGTTCGGATTTTAAAGAAACTCTTCAGCGAAGTTTAAAATCCGGACCGTCTAAAACACTTTTGGACAATGAGATTGTGCACTGCTGTGATTTGCTCACAGCAGCCCCCCCTGCTCCCTCAAAATCCGAACCACCTTGAACAAAGTTAGGTGAAAAAAAGATCACAATTAGATCAGAAGAAAGCTGTGAATAGCAGTAACATATGTAAAGCACACGAAATTTTGAATTCAGTCATGAACAACATGATGGTTGGTAGATGGGGCCCTCATTGCTGCAAATATTTCTGGAATGAAACAAGTTACAATTTGTTGGTCATTGGTATGTGCTTTATAATTTCTTCCCAGATCTGGAATTGAAACAAGGATATGCGGGAAGTTAAGGAAAATTTTTTGCTCCCCACTTTCTTAAGGATAGCAGCAAAAATAGCTAGGCAACCGAAACTATGCTGAATTCGACCTTTTATAAGCTACTTGGGCAGCATACTAAGGTTTGAGCGAAACATATGAAATAGTAAATATCGTAAGGCAGGTGTTGTAGGGGTAGCAAACCGCACGGTACACGAATTGGTTTAGGAAGATATGGCATTAAAAGTAGTAGAGTGGGTCGTCTTTCATATCAAGCCATTGAAGCAACGCATCGGGCAGACAGACTTATACAGTTATGCTCACGAGCATAATCTCTGAAATGAAAATTTCTTAACCGGGCTTGGACCATGTCTGGAAAGAAGACTACAACGTTATTTTCCTATAGATTAGACTGCAAACTTATCACGCGATCCCTTCGTGCTGCAATACATACATGTGTTTGGTCCACTCATAGAAAAAAATTGGGTACTACTTATGGCTCAAATTCCCGCGCAAGAAGGGATCGGAAGGACCCACTATAATTCTCAATGCTTACTCAACGAAGGACTCAAAAAAAATTTTTTAATAACCCAAGTGTCCGGCCAGCTTACATGCATCTCGACTAAGCTTGGGGTCCTATCCTACCATGTATGAAGTTTCTTACAATTCCTCAAGCGGTATTCAAGTGATGACTTTAGTGTGTATCTAGATTCATTCTGAAGAGGTGGTGTTTTGAAGAAGAAAAAAAATGTTGGCTGCTTCAAATAGAGACGGCCTCCAAATTACCACCTTCTCCACCGTATCATCATCCTCGAAAATTTGTTCAATAAGTTGAGCAAACGCTTCCCCGAACACCCTCCTTTTTCTTCATTGCATCCAAGGGATCCAGATGATAGAAGACTGACAAAACTGACTCCTCTCTTTCTTGCACTCGAGGATTCTCACCAGTTCATCTAAGCACCAGGCAAAAGCAGTGTAGTTCCTCGAGAGAAAACGACAATGGCAAATCTTGATTCCTCTTGTAAGAGTTCCGACGATACCTCTTGTCATCTCTCAAGTAGTACATCATCCTTGAAGTGGAAATCCATATCTAGAGCCGCAAAGAGATGGTCGATTAAGCGCTTGCGCATGTCTTCAGCTCTCAAGTTCAAGAAGACATCACCTCCGAAGTTCAAGAGACATCATATATCCATCGAGATAGCGTATAGGGGGAAGAAGAAGCTACTTCGATGCTTTCTGAAAGCATGGCTAACTCATTAGCCTATTCCTATTACCAACACCTGGATAGTAGAAACCGAAAAAAAAGAATAAAAAAACTGCTGTTTATTAGAAGATCATGGAATTTCAAGTTATCTCCTCTTCCTCTTCACAATCCACAACAATTTTTGCATCAGTAAACTTCATAGCAAAAAAGTTCTCACAGAGAAAAGGGCAAAAAATAAAAAAAATAAAAATTGACGGCACGAAAAGAAATTAGTACTAAAAAAAATCATCCAAATAGATCCTTACCCAGACCATATAATATTACAAACCACAATTAAGTACGCAATCCAGAACCAAACCCCACAATTAGACAATTAAATGATGTTACCTAAACAAAAGCATTTCTGAGATCCCCTTAGTTCCAACCTCATGCTCAAAACCAAGAACCAACTCCATACCCTCTGTAGACTCTACTATATCCGCACTTCATACAGTGGAAAACTACTTAGACCTATCTTAACACTACTACAATGTGTTCGGAAGATTTTCCGGCAACTTCTGCTCATTCTGGCTTGAAAATAGGGGCTCTGGCAAGATCTACTATATGAATCACATTTGAGCAACCTGCACAAGCATGAAAAAACATTTGAGCACAATCTGTTTAAGCACAATGTCGTTTTAAGCATGATTCTGTGGAAGAAATGTAAGAAAAGGAGGTAATCTCAATATTGGAGCCAATTTAAACCTCTCAAACTAAGGACGTCGAAACACATGAAACAATTCCAGATGCTTATGATGTAAGAAGAAATTACTATGCTTTGAGCTAGACCACCTGATGATTTCATCACCGAACCGGCGAACTGTAATGCTTAGTAAGAAACTCAGAGACAGGTGAGCTCACAAATAGCCTACAATAGCAATTTATAACATTCTGGGTCCATTTGACATGCCATCAAAATTGATGAAAACAGTGGGGAAGAAACAAAGACGGATAAAGATAGCTATACCAGACTGCTTGACATCCATTTTACGGTCTAGAGTTGCTTCTCTTCCTAATATACCTTTAGGGTCTCCTTCCAAAGATAAAGCGGTGCGAGAGAAGTGGTGGAGTGGTTTCACAAAATTAGTAGGTGGGAGTGGAATGGATATTGGCAATTCACTTCAAAGAGGGGAGGTTAAACAAAGTCCGATGTGCAACCTATTGGGGAGAGAGGGCTGGGGTCAAGCGATTAAGCTTATTAAATAAAGTTCTCTCTGTCTCTCAAATTTTAACCCAATCAAAAATCGTTCTGGGGAATGCCTTTGGAGACTTTCCGACGGGGTGCGTGGTCATTGGTCAATTGGCATTGACCATCTTGTGAGGGGTTGATGTTGCACAGGGGAGAGCCTCTGGAAGGGTGGGCATCAAGGAGGCCTTGAATGAGTTTTGAAGGTGGCTTGCTTTAAAGGGGAAAGATATGTTCTCTCTATGCTTTGAAAGGAATGGTCCTTCCTAACTTGTTTTGTTGATTTAGACAAGGTCTTCCCATTTTGTTATGTTCCTCTATTAATGTTATGGATTTTCATCTACGTTTTCTTTGAAGCATGGTGCATAGTGGAAAGACGCCAACCACATAAATATTATCAAAGTGATGAAACACAAAAATCATCCATAAGCCAAAAGCTAAAAATCTCAGAAAAGTCTGTGTACCCCTCTGTACATCCTCGAGTCCTTTTATTCCTTCTTCTCTACAAGCACCACATTGTCCAAAGGGGTGACATTCTCCAAGGTGGCATGCAAAAGACCCAGAAAATAAACTGTATTTTTGAAGCCAACATAACCCAACTTTCGCCAAAAATAAGAAGAAAAGAGAACTTCAATTCTGCTTCGCAATCAAGCAAGACATGGTCCACTGACTCATCCCCTTCCTTCCAAATGCAGCACCAATTAGGCAAAAGGACAGCCTTCCTTCCAAATTATCAATGGCAAGAATGGAATCTTATTCGTCATCCTACTTTGCTAGGGACACCAGTCTTATAGTTTTCATTTTCAAAATAACTCGAAAAACATATGCACAAAAAACAAGCAACACAAAAGAACATAGATTGAAAACTAGAAAACAAAAAAACTACAAGCACAAGATCAACAGAAAAGACAAAAAATAATTAGTTAAAGTTCTTCACACTAGCCATTTTTCACCTGTCATATCTGCATTTACCTAACCAACAAAAAAAGGAAGCAAAGATTAGATCATTAGCCGCTGTTAGAGTATAAGCAAGGAATAGAAATGGGGATGGATTATTACCTAAGGGAACTCCACAACCAACTTGTCACAAGCAGTACCTTTAGTCAAGTAGGTAATCACATTTAGCGGCAGATTTAAGGTAGAACATGAAGGTGCTGTCAACTTTAGGTGCTTCAACTTACGAAATGGAGAAGGACGATTGTTAAGAGAATCAGAATCCCTTGCAAGAACCTTATCAATCACAAACAAGCAAACACACAAGACACACATTAATCTTGAATTTTGGACTAAAAAACTGAGCTCCTGTGAAAACAGATTTAGTGTCAGAGGAAATAAAGTTTTCTTTTTTAATCAGTGTCAAAGGAAATAAAGTTTCTGATGTTGCACATAGATATTCCTTAGTATGATGTTCTACATGAGAGTGGGGTGGTATAGGACTATTACGAATGTCAGACCAAGGGATTCAGCATAAATGTTTTAGTCTAGGAAATCTGATTCGTACTCGTACCATAATGAATGGCATATTTAGATGGAACATCTTAGTGCATGAAAATGAACACTACCATGGGAGTAATGGTACAAAAGGAGTCTTAACAGTTCCGTTGAATACAAAATGAGTCAGTTGATTTAGAAATGTCAGGCTAACATTTCTCTTGAGTAGAATTCTCGATCCGTATACCCACAGGTAGGCCAACTACTTCTAAGATTATGACACTTTTGATGATTAATAGTACTGCATATCTGAGTTTAGATAATCAAGTTACTTTTTAACTACAATGGAAGTTCAACAGATTAATGACTTCTGATGTCATTATGTAGCACAGATCAATGACTTCGTGAAACGTGCAAGAGCGGCAAAGATCCAGGCTTATATGATTGGCCATCTCAAGAGAGAAATGCCTATGCTGTGGAAAGCTAAAGCTCAAGAGAGATTGATCGATAATTTGGAAGACGAGTTCACAAAGGTACTCTATCTCTCATGCTAAGACTATATTATGTAATCTTACGTTATTGGAACCCAAATTAATTTAGTGATGCGTTATATTTCCCTTTGTTTCTCGTTTTTTTATATGCAAAAGGAGCATCATTTACCGGCTGGCAATTTCTGGAATGTTGAGCACTTTAGGCACCATTGAGAAGTTGAAGCTGAAAATGGTACAAGCTGTTGATGACATGCTTGGCAATGATATACCAGAAGTCCTGAAAAAAAGCCTTTAATTGTAGCCAAATAAAGAAATAAAGCCTTCAATCGATGGACTTTCTTAAATTCTTCAAGAATCATTGCCAAGTATTTCATCAACAGCTTGTACCATTTTCGGCTTCAACTTCTCAATGGTGCCTAAAGCGCTCAACATTCTGGAAATCGCCATCCGGTAAATGATGCTCCTTTTGCATATAAAAAACGAAAAACAATGGGAAAGATAACGTATCACTGAATTAATTTGGGTACCACTAACGTGACATTACATAATGTGAGAGCGTACCTTTGCAAACTCGTCTTCCAATTTATCGATTAGTCTTTCTTGAGCTTTAGCTTTCCTCAGCATAGGCATTTCTTTCTTGAAATGGCCAATAGTCTAAGCGTGAATCTTTGCCGCTCTTGCACGTTTCATGAAGACATTGATCCATGCAAAACATATTGACATCTGAATTTAGAGAAACAAGTCATAGAAACATTTCGTTGTGTCGAGGAATCAAGCTAGATGCTCTAATAAATTTAGCATAGTGTAGCTCTTAAAGGTCATAATCTAGGCGTAGCTTGCTCGCCTTGACGTGACAGCTACACGTGTTTTTGCTGACAATTTCTGTACGCGAAAGAATAAAGGTTGTAACCTTCTACTATTTTCTGTACAAGTGGAGCTTTTGTCAAGCCTTGGAGGGACCAAATTCTAAAGCAAATAAATTTTTGATTAGAACGACCACGTTGATGATTATGGTTTCTTAAGATCAAGGATTGTGATGCATGAAGCTAATCATGGAGGAACCTAAAATCATGATGCTTGAGTCTTCTTTGTACCGGAGGAACATGGGTGAAAATACAGGAACCAAAGCTGTATTCTACAGTTTTACTACCTTCTTTCTTGACTTGACTGGTTGTGAAAAGTCTTAAGTACCATCCGAAAAGCATCGTATTTTGTCATTTTTCCACTAACGAAAGATAAGAGGAATCAATGTTGTAATTCTCGCAAAATAACATCATCTCCAAGACCCTCTAGATCTTCTAAAACCTGATAGGATCATCATTTAAGTCTTAACACCCAACTCTCCTAAGAGCTACTCCTACAAACAAGGCCATCAGAATCACCAAGTATGAGCCAACTACCATCACTTGCCAGTCCCTTATTCACTGCATTATCATGGTCCCTCTATTAGCATCACCTTCTAATAGATATGCTGATTTCCACCAATGTTATTGTCACACACATAAAGAGAACCATTATCCTCAAAGGCCAAAAGATATGCTAGCTCAAACCTCGCTTAATGACGTGGACACTAAAGTTAAGCATGTTACATCAACCTCATAAAGGGTAATGACAATTGACAAACCAATAAAAGTACCTAAAGGGTATGAAAAGAAAAATAAACATAAAAAAATTCCTACTTTACTCAACATAGAATGTTATAATCTCCAACCAAAGGCATTCAAAGCCCTAATATATTATCATTATAATTCTAATTAGACCTTAGAAAATGGAAATCCGATTCAGGGATTCTTAATATACGTTCTTTTGATAACTCAAGTGTCTGGGCCAGCTTACGCGCACCTCAACTAATCTTAGGGCCCAATTCCACTGCCCATTTGCAGGGAGCCCAATTAAAGCCGGAGCAAAACTCCATAGGACTGACCCCAAAGGGGTGACTGACCCCAAAGGGGTTGATAGGACCTGAGAGGTTTCGAACCTAACACCTTAGAAATGAGCAAACCCCCAGTTCAAGCCTTGACCACTAGACCACACTTTGAGTTTGGGAACCTTAGGAATGAGCAAACCCCCAGTTCAAGCCTTCACCTCTAGGCTCTAGACCACACCTTGAGGTTGGGATTCTTAACATACATATAGACTATAGCTACAGTATCGGGGAGAGAGATGTACAGAGAGAGAGAGAGACCTTGGTTTTGGGAAATGGGAAGGAAGGATCGTTGATTCTGTTGGTGACTGGTGCGATGCGACGGCCACCGGCGACGTGCAACCGGCGAGGACGAAGCAAACCGAGCTCGTGGGTCGTCGACTCGCCGTCAACTGGGAATTAGGAAGATCAGTTGGTGACTGGGCAGGGAAACACTGAGGTGAGATGCGACGACCGGCGACGGACAACCGACAATGAAGCAAACCGAACGGAGTTCTCGTGCACAACTGGGACTTGGGCTAATTGGGAGATTTCTCCTACTTTACCAAAACAAAACGTTTATACTCC
>JAOTQK010000003.1:7589834-7597334 GCA_025642025.1 Rhododendron ferrugineum
CCGAGTACTCGCCGAGTATTTCCGAGTTTTAGAACACTGCCTTTGCTAAACATTTGAAGCCAAATCTAGCAAATGAAAAAGATATATACCGCCCCCATATATATACTAAATACAGTTTAGTTCCCACAAGTGGGGATACTGTTGAGTTCAAAACAAGTTTGTAATACATAATCTTATTTAGTACTTGATTTGATTTTACTCAAACTTCTGAAGAAAACTTTCGAATGAACCAACAGAACAAGATTCATGGAGCTGTGACTGACTACAGGTTTTCAGTTTCACAAGTTCCAGCGGAGGTCAAAAGATGCCCAAGCACAAGAAGAAAAGACTTGACTTCAAATAAATATGGGGTTTCTGAGGGATCTCCCTCCGATCTCGGCTCTTGGGCAGTTCGGCATTTTTCGGGTTTGCCTAACAGCTTGTGGAGATCTCAGTTTCTGCGGCTGTTTCCTCTTCTCCGGTCGCTTGCTTTTGGTGGCCGGAGCGTGGTTGGTGTGCAGTGTTTGTGGAGGCGGTGTTGTTGGCGGCCGGAGGTGGTGGTGTTGTCGTCT
The DNA here is from genome assembly GCA_025642025.1 of Rhododendron ferrugineum. Taxonomy (NCBI): domain Eukaryota; kingdom Viridiplantae; phylum Streptophyta; class Magnoliopsida; order Ericales; family Ericaceae; genus Rhododendron; species Rhododendron ferrugineum. Next base: position 7,590,386 of record JAOTQK010000003.1, read on the forward strand.
TGGGTTTGGTGTTGCGAGGTGGGAGTCTGGTTTGCAGGTGATGGGCTGGCTTCGCTGGTGGGAGTCCAGTTTTTTTTGTGGCTGTATGATTTGCGGCGGCTGATTTGGGTAATGTTGCGAGGTGTGGCGATCCGGGCTTGGTTCCTATGCGGCCGGCGATGCTCAGATCGTTTTTGGTATCTGTGACATACGGTGGGTTCACAGCAGTCTTTGGTGCTTCACAGTGGCAGCGGCTATGGAGTCCGGATTTCAGATTTTCGCTTTAGGGTTTCGGTGTGTCTTGGGGTTTAATTGCTCGGTTTTTCCCTGGGCTTTTAGGCCCTTTTAGGTGTTTGGGCTGCGTCCCATGTGCATTTTATTGTTTTATTTGGCCTTTTGGGTGTTGGGCTTTGTCCCTCGGGTTTTCTCTTTGGTTGGCATCTTGCCAATCAAAGGCTTGGGTCTCGGATGGGCACTTGTTGCCCTTCTCCTTGCTCCCTTTGGTCGTTGTTTTCACATTCAAAGATTAATAAAATCTTTTTCGCCATCCAAAAAAAAATATAAATATGGGGTCATGTAGAGAAATAAGTAGTTCAAGGCAGGAACAATCATATGATGACAGCAGAGATAAACACAATTGCTTCAAATACCTGACAGAGTTCAGCATAATGCTTATATATCTCACTGTTCTCATCTTGATCTCCAAGCAATGTACCACCATACCAACCATTGGCTTCTTCTACTGAAGTCATTGCTAGATATCTGAAAAGAGGTTTAATTACAGTGAATCAAATAATCACATTTCTAATTTATGCAACAAAGGAATTCTAAATCTTGACAAAATAGTTTAGAGATATTAACAGGTCAAAGTTAAAAAGTTTTGTCGTTCTTGTCATGAATTGTCGATAGAAACCAAAAAGATTAAGAGCTATGTAGCATGGACACAGATACGGACTCAGACACAGATACGGATACGGACACGGAATTTCTAAAAAAATGGGGACACGGACACGGCAAGGACACAGCAAAAATAAATAAATAAATAATATTTATTGTATACAAGTGAAAATATAGTTAGGTGTATAAGCTTGAAGCTTCAATACTTATAAGTAGGCATCATATAAACATCGTAACACATAATATTTATTCCAAAATATATGAAGCAACCTCACATTTACCCCCCAAAGTTTTACAAAAAATTGCATATTTAACTCTTGTTGTGTCCCCATACATGTCCCTCACATGTCCCCCTAAAAAAATTAATTAAATTTATTGGACATGCCACGTGGCGTGTCTGAAGTGTATTTTGCCGTGTCCCCGTGTCCGTGCTAACCTCTAGGAGTGTCGGTGCAGCATAGAATAAGAGGAAAGTAAAGAGCTCATGTGAGAGTGCCTAATGCTGTGTTTGGATGAGTTTTTGAGAAATTTTTGAATTTTTTTTGGGGTTATGAGTGGAGAGAGAAATAAGAATAATGATTGAAGATAGGAGTAATGAGTGGAGAGTAATAATTGAAAGTAGGGGTAGCGAGTATTTTTTGAGTTGGAATTTTTTTTTTCAAAAAGGGAACCGAGCAAGGCATAAGTTATGTGCTCAGAAATCAGAAATCTTAAAACCACCAAAAGGGGGCAACGTGCAATCATATGTTTTCAAGACACGATAGAACATGATGCTATTGATATATATTGCCAAGTATCACACAGGAGTAAACTTATTCTTCTGTATAGTAATAATGAACACAAGGGCCAGCATTTCCACTGGCTATTGCATCCTCAACTCGACTAACGTATGTGGCAGAAAGTTATTGATGCAGAAGAACATAATAAAATAAAGAAAAAAACTCCTCACAAAAAAAGACCTACGAGACTTTAGTCAGAGTGGAGAAAGGATTGACAACTATAAAGCATGCCACGAGAAACTGTGTTTTATTGAGAAAAAAATTACTTTAAGACTTATCATATTGGTCACATAATTGTGATTGGTTAAGCACATATTAAAAGCACTTTATCAGTACTTCTATATTTGACCTGCTTTACCGACAACAAAATGCATCTGCAACATTACGACCATGTAATTGTTAAACATGAATACAATTACAATCACTGATTCTAAATCATGGAAGAACATCCCCACTAACACTTCTTGAACTTATGCAAAATCCATGAACAGTGCATCTTGAAGTGTCCACCATTTCCCCAAATATGATATTGCATGTCTTAGCAATACATTCATCAAGATGACAATCTTTCCGGTGCACTAAACTTCTTATCAATGCAACTCAAGTAATATTACAAAACAATTTTCAAGTCTATAACACGACTGAACCAGATCTTTCCGGAGATGAAAAGATCCCAACTCCGAAGCAATGAATGAGCTTTAGATGCAAAAACAAAAACTTCAAACAAGGGTGTTGCAGAGGTTCATATGTACTCTACCCTTGGAGGAAGGACAATCACACCCAAACAATCAGCAGACTATGTGGTCGAGAGAGAGAGAGAGACCTCTTAAAGACATCCTCTTCACCGATATCACTGCCAGAAGAAGAAAGCCAACTGAGGTCATACAGGTCTTCTAGTCTCTTATCCTCTTGAGACCTTCCCTTTGCGGTTTCATGGGAAGCCACCTTAGGAGCAGAGTTACTTTCCTCAAACTTCCTCTGGCCAAAAAGCCAGTTTGGACTTTTGAGCTGTATTTCACTGCATAAAATAAAGAGTACTTAAGATACAATAACCAAAATTGTAGAGTTCTGGCATACCATAGCAGAAAACAAAATCGTTTTCAGCTCTGCGGTATACGGTAGTTACTAAGAAACTTTAGACCTACCAAAAATAAATACAGAACTACAAAAAAACGAGGAAACGGAAGAAAAATGAGATGAATGCAACACTGAGAGTGCAAGAAAAATCCAAGAACAAATTAATTTTGCAGGCCACATCGAAGGACATTACGAAAAGAGAACCAGAATCAATCAGCTGAAATCATCTAGAATTTGAGAAATAGATGCAAAGGTAAGTATGTAACAAACTACAGCAGCGTCGTATGAAATAATGTCTTGGTCTATAGGTAGATATCAATCATGCTGGGAGAGCAGAACAGGATAAAGAAAAAAGCAGAAATGAATGCTTAACCAAAAAGGATATTAGCTCAGATCAAGTAGATATTTACGCTGCATCGGGTGCCACTCCTGAATTCCCAGGTTTTTGATCTGGTTCACTGCAAAGCCTTACATTCCTTATTGAACTGCATGTTCTCTCTAACAATTTATCAAATGACGTCAGCTTCATCCGCGAGAAGTCCTCTCTGCATGCTGGAATAGGAGCAAGAGTAGTTCTTGCTCCCATAGGCATAGCATCAGCTAGATAACTGCATATTAAAATAAGTACAAAAAATGTCTGAGATAATTAGATGGAAAGAATACTGCCAATAATCTAGGTCACCACGCAAAAAGACTAGAAACAGGATACAACAGAAGGTTTACACAAGTTTCATATTCACCACTAAACACACTTGTGTAAGTATTTGCTAATTGAATCCTTGCGTAGTTGCGTACTTTGCACAGTTGAGAACAATCATGTCCATACTGAGCTTAGTTAGATCCCTCCTGTATCATTAACAAATAACGAGTCTGCGTGCACATGCGAAGATGTTCGTACCAGTATCCTCTAACTATCCTTAAAAATTCACCATGTGACAAACTAATGCCTTGTTTGGAACACTTTTTGAAAAGTATTTTTCAAAAGATTCCCCCTACTTCCAATCACTTCTCTCTCTATCTCTCTCCACTTATTACTCCTACTACTTTTTCAAAAAAAAAATTCAAAAAGTGTTCCAAACACAGCATAAAGCATCCACACCACATATTTACATGGACTACGTGATACCGATAACAATTTTATGTTTCATTTTTTTTTTCTGTCGGAGATAAAACAGTAGCATGAGACAACTCAAACTTCGAAAGCAATAAATCCCTTCCAATACCAATTCCCATAGTCAACATAATTTGAGAACCAAGTAACTACTCAAGCGAAGATCCTGAGAGAATAACATAGGGTCAGGAGCGAGTGCAATTTTGTTCACCCTCCTTAAAAGAGGGTGAACATTACCCTATCTCTTTTTTTTTGATCCGCTACCCTATCTCTTATTGGTTGAAATGGTGTGGACCCCACCACAAAATGATGTCATGCTTACCATGCAATACACTTTTTGGTAAGCATGACATCACTTTGTGGTGGGGTCCACATCATTTCAACCAATAAGAAGGAGGGTAATGTTCACCCTCTTAAGTGGAGGGTGAACAAAACTCAACTCGTCAGGAGCCCCAAAATTTGGAAGGCATTTAGGTTTACCTGTAACCCGGGATAAGGTCATCTCCTATCCCAGACACGTGAAGATAATAATCAGAATCCAGATCCCAAAGTGCAGGTTTACCTTCTCGTGGTTGGAAGTAGCCTAAAAATCTGGTAAAATCAGGAAGAGACAAAAGATTTGATTGAGAAGCATAATATAGGTGTAGTGATAACTTAAAGCATCCTAGATTTCCCAAAACTTGTGTCACAAATAGAGTTTGAAACTCAATGATGGCAATATAAAAGCTTCTCTCATATTATCTATTGCGGGCTATGTAGCACCGACATGGGCACGGAACTCTCCAGCAAACTGGAAACAATAGCTGACCTCCCCCTCTTCTCTCATGCTTCTCAAAGTGTTTAAAAATTAGAGGACACGACACGGACATGTTTTAAATGATATTTATGTATTCAATTACATGAATAGAAAAGGCTTTATTTCTAAATATGTAACACCATAGTATTCCTTAAGTCTTATTTATCATCACATCGTCCACAAAAGTATTCGAGCAAAAACCGTTTCATCATCAATGAGTCTTTATAATCAATACATTATCATGTCACACAAAGTCCTAACTATTTCGTTTAACACCCCCGATGTGTCTTGCGAGTGTCCTGAGAGTGACTTGAGAGTGTCCGGGGTATTTCTTTAGAGTGTCCCCAGAGTGTCCAAACCAAAAACATTGAGAAAAAATTGGACATATCTTATTTGAGTGTCAGACATGTGTCTGGAGAGTATCGTGTGCGAAAAGTGTCCGACACCGGTACATGGACTCAGACGAAGTGCCTGTGCTTACATAGACTGTGGGTAGAAGTAACTCGGTAAGGTTTTATCAGTACATCAAATCTGGTATACCACTTATAAGACTAAAGGATCAACAAGAAAAAACAGGGGAAATAGATGATTACAAATTAATTGCGTCTTGCTTTTCACCGTCAGTGTAGGCATTGCTGTAGTATCGTTTGATAGATTTGAGAAATTCCCGAGACTGCGTTGTAGCTTTCCACTTTCCCTGCCTTTCCAGAAACACCTGGAGTTCAAGGCAAGTGGATATTTGTATAATGTACCTTTGGCTTAACAAAAACAATACTACCCAAAACAAAGCACATGTTCAGATTAATTTCTTGACACCAGCGGTAAATAAATTCAACTCAGATTAGTGTGGGCATATACAGTATTGTGAGCAGCGGAGCCACCATATTGCTGGGCAAGAGCATCACCCATGCTCTGATACATATCCATTAGAGCTGCAGCAATGCTACTATCAGCATCCACTTTAGGCTTGTCTGTCAAACCCATTGCATGAAGTTGGCGGCCTAAAGCTGCTAGGCCATAAGCATATTGTGCAACATTTGTTCGATCCAAACAATCAATGCAATTCGTGCGCAAAACTCCACTTTGGAACCATGGGGCTGCACCACCATAATTGTCTTGTCTAACCTGTTGACCAACATCAGAGTCTCTGTCTTGTTTCAAAGTATTTGATGTGTCATTACCACTTCCAATCCTACCAAGGTCACCTGAACTAGCTCTCAGATCTCTCAGAGAAGCATCCCTGAAACCAACAGCAATGAGCTATAAGATAATAAAACTACCCATGTAAAATCAGCCAAAAACAACAAACATAGTCTGCGTATCTTTATCCCAATTGCCATAAACCCACAGTAGAGAAAGGAAACATAATCTAAACGTTGTGTTTCTTCTTCTATTCACCTCTAACCTTATTAGCAGATCCCCAACTTGCGAAACACTAACAAGTTTTATCCCAATAAGAAAAGGGTAATTTATACAAATCAAGAGTCTTGGCTTAACTCTCACATGGATTAAAGCATTTTGTGCATATGAAACATATTCAAATGCTCATGATGTATCCACTGACTTGTACCTAACTTCGAGTACATATCTCCATATTCTAAGATTATGGATTCAGGGAGGTCCGACTTATGGACACCTTTTACACTGATACTTGTGCGGCTGTGCCCGAGTCCATGTAACATAGTTTCAAAGTAGTTGGCTTGGAACATAAGTGAACTGACCAACTTGGTCACACATTGCCTAACTAATTAGGCAATTATGAAATAATTAATTACAACAACGAAACAAAAGGAACTTTTGATTGATCCAAAAGCACGTTGATTCGATGTATTATTTTATGGTGGTGTGGGATCCAATGTATTGCTCCTGAGACATTAAAACAAGGACTTCCTAGTGCAGAAAGTTGTAAAATTGTAAGGAATGAATGTGCTAACAAAACTTAGTTCATTGATTCACAACAAGCAATCACCAAAGGGTTGATTATTTTTGAATTAGCCTACACCATTCATTTTTTCCTCTTTCATGTTTTGAATTTTCTTTATTATGATACTGTTTCTCAACCATGAAACACCACTTTTTCAAGACTGTTCAAAAGACCAGCTACTGTTTCTGTTTCAGCCTTTTCTCTATTGTCCGACTTATTAAAACAAAAACAAAACAATGAAAAAAACTTAACTTTCTAGCTACTTATACACTCTAATCTGTTCCAAGAGTCCAAGTGAATTATGTTCATAACAAACTTGGCTGGAATTCAGACCCCAGCAGGAGACAGACAGAAACTAAGACTGACAGAGTTCTGGGGCTGTCAAT
>JAOTQK010000003.1:7599834-7603400 GCA_025642025.1 Rhododendron ferrugineum
AAGAGAGATAATGGACCGCTTTCTACACATACAAAAGCTTATAATGACCAATTAAAACTATTGACAAAACTCCAACTACATTCGGCTTCAAAGTAATAATCTCAGATTGCAAGCCCCGGGAAGGAGAGTCAGAAAGACAACATAAAATATCTAACAGACATTACCACCGTGGAAATAACACCAAAAATATGTAGCAGAAGCACCCAAAAACTCAGCTAAAGTCCAAGCCAAACAAACAGAAACAAGAAGGTGACAATTCAATGAATTTACTAGTACAAAGCACATATAAACAAAGCATGAGTGAGAGAAGCTATGCTGTTTTACAAATCCTATTTCTGAGGATTCAAAGTGGAACCACACAAACCACCAATTTCATTATGGAGAAGTGGGAGAAGCTGACCTGGTTTGTTGCTCATCCTCCTTTAGTCCTTCCCTGAACTTAGCATGCATGAAGGAAAATGAAAAGAAACAAAATGCAACATAATGAAAAGAGCGAAGTGCTTTCACAGGAAAAAGATGTGTTCATGGAAATGCATATGAAAACAGGCTTGCAGACTCTATATTAGACACGCAGAAACATAGGAAGCACCTGTCTCTCCACCCAACCAGGACATCTTTTTGCTCTCTTACAGTTGATTTCTAGTGTGTTCTTCATTTTAAAGCTCAATCTATGTTTGAACGCATGTTTCTCATCAACGAATCTGACTACAGGCCATGGAACTTTCAATTTGCCAGTTTTATAAGTTTTCCCTCCTATATGAAGAGGTTTTGATGATATCTACGAAAAAAGTGATTGTTACAAATCGCCATCTAGACGTTCATATCGTGCTTTGACTAAGTTCTTGGTGATCTCTATGTGCAGAATTCACTGTTATCTCTATGGAATCAGTCAATGTTGCTCCATGAGTGAGAACTGGTGAGGTCCTTCGGCATACCTATGTTCCGTAATCCGCTTTTTGTTGTATTCATTTGAGTTGAAAACATATGAACTTAATCACACAGTATGGGCAAGCATTCATCATATTAGTTTTCGATAGAATTAATGATGGAAGTACACACCTAGGGGTTGTCCCAGTGGTTCGGGCGGATGCCTAGGCTTTGGGAGTACTCCTGAAGTTCGATTCCCCACAGGGTGAGTACATTGCAGTAAGTGGGGGGGGGGGGGGGGGGGGGGGGGGGGGGGGGGGGGGGGGGTGGGTGACTAGTGTGGCCGTGTTAGCTCTCCCGGAGGTTTGGTTGCGCAGTCAAGTCCATTTAGTGGCTTGGCTGAAGGACTGTTCCTCCGTTACCCAAAAAAAATTATGATGGGAGGTTGAAAAAGTTAACTTATCTCGTGGGATCGGAGACTAGGATAGGCTTCAAAAATAAGATATTTTAGCTAGTTCATACTCATGTGTTATACATACTATTACATCTTGTATTCAATTTAGTGAAAATGCTGTTGACCTTCACCCACTAACGTAGGCCATCATGTTGGAACAACCTAAACCTTGTGCGTCTCCTCTCTCACGTCAATTACATGTTTCTTCATTATGTTTATAGTATACACATATTTGACAACTATCAACAGCAGGCAGAGGTTCGTGAGTATGTAATCTTACGCAAACAAAGCTGATAACAATTGTTCAACGCCTAGCGAGAAAAGTTTACGTGAAAGACGCAGGTGTTGAAACTGAAAGCTTCTGCACTCGTTTTGGATCTCCTATCACTCACTCCTTAAGCAAAAAGCAACAAGGTGGAATTCTAATGCCATGATTTCACAATACATCAAACTGAGGGCCATGAACCAGGACATACCGTGTCCCTGCAAAATGCCGAGAACGCCTTGACACCAAAGAAACACTGAAGTCTCGTCCAAATATTGACAGCCTAATCTGCAAGCACCGGAGCAACAGGATGACTGAAGAATTTTAGCAGACAATATGCCTAATGTGAACAAACTTCACAATTATATCAAGCAAAATCATAATTCCGATGACTTACAGAAAGAAGAAATGACATTTTGTTGTGCTAAAAGAAAATTCAACATCAAGAACAAAAAATAACTTACTTCCTTAAGGTCAAGAGTTCAGAAAAATAATTTGCAGGCAAACCATAACATAACATAACATAACATATACGCGAGTCAAAATGAACAGCAAAGGAGGTGTAAGAGCATTTTAGCCCCAAGGGGTTGCTGATGTATGGCCACAAAAATCCAAACGAAGATAGATGACACTTGAGATGAGGCTGAAACATAAACAAAACAATATCTGACAATCAAAAAATCAGCAGCTTCCAGCAATAAGCTCGAATTTCCCACGTTATACATTACTGATAACATGGAAAAGTCAAACTATTAATAACCTCCAAGAATTTCTCTTTACTTCCTAACTACTTGGCCCATGATCACAACATGTAGATAATGAAACAATCCATCACAACAAGCTTGGCCTGTTCTAAAAGTGTAATCAAATCTCCTAAAATAACCATAAACTTAAACAAATAACTCAAGCAACTATACATGCATGAATTTTCATACACGTACATTAAACAGATTCGTGTTGGAGTGCTTATTCTATTCAATTTCAGTATCCCAAGTTTAAGACATCAAATATGATATGTCCTATAATGTTCTTCACAATTCCATGTAATGGACACCATAAGTACCATTAACACTCGCTACAACCCGTTTCCAACCAGTCTCGATCATGTAAGCCATTCATGACCACAAAAATTGTTCACTTGGTTTGAGTTTGTTCTACCACCAACAAAAAGAGTTTCTTTTGCACAAGTAAAGTTATTTGATTGAACTTATAAAATGGCTGACATCCTTAACTCCTCAATTTCTTTCTACAAAAATTCATGAAATTGCAAGAGACCAATTTTGTACAAGCCACAAAAGGCAGAAGAACCCAAATACTTACAGCTACATACATGTACACATCAGGTAATAAATGACACTTCATCAAACATTAACAATTCTAAATGGAAACTATGTAAATGTATCAACCCTCAAAGCATTAGCGGCAAATGAGCCAAGAGGCAGTGCAACTTTGAATAAACATGTTTTTGGTTCAAGTATTGGCAGCTTCACGTGACAAAATGTCAATTCTTAATCCGGACAATGGGCACCTATGTCCAACCTGGCCCTACCCTCTTTCCAAGTGGATTGCTCAAGGTAACCCCATTACAACCTGCTAAACAATTGGCAGGTTAATTTGAGCTATCAAAAGGTTAATTGGAAAGATGAATTGGTTGGATTTGAGCCATCCAGCTTTAACAGATATCTTAAAGGTCCTAGGTTATACCGGAAAATTTGGCAGTCTACCAATAGTGTTCAAGACGGAGTTAAGGTTGATTGGGATGTTGGGGAAAGTATGCTGGTGCGGATGGCTGTCATGGATGAGGTATGTGTTGCTTGATTAGTCTTTACCAATGAAGTACTTGGACGTTCCTTGGGGTAGGCCTTAGTAGCACAAAGCGGGAGCAGGGGCGGGAGCGGGGGCTGGAGCGGGTGCGGGGGAGCGGAGGCACCTAGAAGCTCCTAAGGTTGGGAGCGCCTAAGAAGCGTATATAGATTTCAT
>JAOTQK010000003.1:7664414-7691273 GCA_025642025.1 Rhododendron ferrugineum
ACTCAAACTCAACAGTATAATTTGAACTAATCATCCATAAAACTTGGTGAGTAGGATCATATTTAAATACAATTAATGTTAATTGGACAATACTTTGTAATTACATTGTCAAATCAATTTTCCCTTTTTAAAGTGAGAAAGACAAGTTAGTATGATCTTAACAAGAACCTTCGATCGATAACAAATACTATATGTAGAGATAGGGGTGGGGGGAGTATGGCGCACTAAATGCGTCAGAAAAGAGTAGGTTTGAATATTTTGTTTGATTGTCAGTTTTGAGATTAAAAAAAAAAAGGGAGTTGGTAATGTCAAAATCCTTTTTGTTCCTGTCAAAACCATTTTTTTCCTGCCAAAACTCAAGATATACCTTTTATTGTATGACTTAATTGCCCTCCACTACACCACTTACTTTACAAAATTGCCCCTTGAAATCCGGAGGAGAAAGGTCGAAGACGTAGTAGAGGGGACAATGGGAGGTTTTTGGATATCTGTATTGGAGATTAATCTCTCTCTCTCTCTTATTTTGTTCGTATGTAAAGGAGAAAAAACAGGGACTCAAACCAGGAAGAAATTTGGAGAGAATTAACGAGTGTTAATTTCGGCTAGAAACGTAATTTAATCTGTGATTAATCTTTGTATCATACAATAGTAACTTTTTTCTTTCAGAGATTTTCTTTTAGGTCTTCCATTAGACTCTGGGATTTCGGTAAAATTGGGTACCGGCATGCGGGGTTCACTTTAGGGTCTCACACAAATAATCCAAATTATTCATTAATTTAAATATAATTTTTTGAGTGTCCATTCAAAAAATCAGTTCAATTGGATAAGTGTAAGTGGTTGTTCCAATCTTTCGAGATTTATTCAGAATTTAGAATCCCGAATTCTGAATGACCAAATTTGAAAATTTGATCAGCAATTTACACATATTTTTTTCCACATTCCGTCATACATTTTTGGTACTCTATTTTTTGGGTACCCCTAGCATTTTCGGGTTTTTTTTTTCTTTTTTTTTCGCTGATTGGTTTTTTTTTTTCTTGTCAGAAACATGGAGGTTTTTGGCTTTACAATTCCACCACAAAAATCCTTTAGAAAGGATTTGGTGGGAAAAAACAGGTACCGTTTCCGGCTAGCAATGAGTGGGTGCAAACGTGATGAAATAGAGTGAGGAATTGAAAAGGGATTTCAAGGGGCAATTTCGTGAAGCAAGTGGAGTAATGAAGGGCAATTAAGTCATGTAATAAAAAATACACTATGAGTTTTGGCAGGAACAAAAAGAGTTTTGGTAGGAACAAAAAGGGTTTTGGTAGGAACAAAAAGGGTTTTGACATTATCAATTCCCTAAAAAAATATTTTATAGCTTTTTCGTATTTAGTCAATTTTTTGACATTTTAACAAAAATTTTGACTTTTCGAATAGAAGTACGCTATATACATCAAAAAAGTAAAAAATAAAATAGAACTTTTGATACAAAAACAAAAAAAAACCACGAATGACGAAATAGTCAAAAATTTCTAAAAGAATATTTCTGAGAGTACGACGCTACAAGAAAAAACACGAATGACGACACTCTTCGGTGTCAACAAATTTAACTTGTCGCAGAATATAATGACTAGAAATTTTAATTGTTTGTCACCGAAAAAGTTTGGGTAACTTGTAGCCAGCGTAAGTGGTTGGCTGTCTCAGTGGTGAGGCCTTATGCCTTCATGCATCTCGGCAGAGTTGAGTTCATTTCCCTCTTTAAGTCCCCTGAGATAAAATAGATTAGGTTTTAACGGCGAAAAAGGGTAAGGAAAAAAAAAACTGTAGCCAGCGCGCCAAAAAAGAAGCCCTAAAGATGACGTACATCGCTATCAGAATCTCTCTTTATCGTTTTCACCTGAAGCTCTGTGACTCTTCCCTCCTCTCTCTCTAACTCACGGTCTGCAGCAACCCACCACCGTGGGGGACGAAATCCCGCACGCCGGTCTCTTCAACCACCGTCGGTCTCCCTCCCTCCATCAATGTGTTTTCTGGTATTCCTTCTTTACCTCATGAACTAGTTCCACAATGTCTTCCAGTACTTTTGTGATGTTTTTGTTTTGCATGTGAGTTTTTAAGTAATTCGATTTTGTAGATTTGAAGTTCGAATCGGAAGCTAGGGTATCCTCACGAAGGTCGAAATCAAAGGTATTTTGTTTTATTTGGGAATTTCCATGTTGAAGATTTCGTTTTCGGTATGGGTTTTGACTCTCTTTCCTCGGCTGACAATTTATTTCGGAAGAATATGATGCTAAATGTGCTGAAATTTACTACTGATTGTTGATATTTTGGAATAATGGGCCAATGTTGGTAAACAAATCTGCTTCTTGGTTGCTGTTACAAATTTGTTTCCCCGTATGGCGATGATATTCTAATGGGTTTGGTCCTTGGCTGCCTTTTTTTTTTTTGAATATGCAAACAGAAAGGGTCAATGGGTGTTGTTTTACCAATCTTTTATACTTTTCTCACTTTCGAAACTCTTTTACCTATATTTTACTGTTGATTGCTGAAATTTAGGGGGAGTTTAATATTATGGCTCATCTTTTTTAAATGATTTTTGAACGGTTGTTTATTTTACTGCTATCTAATCGGAATGCGTGAAATCCAAATGGGTAACTATTTATATCACTAGAATTTAGAATTATAAAATATTGCTATGGAATCTATATAAATAAGCATTCACACTTCTGGGAAATATAGCTGAGAGAGGAATCAAAAGTTAATTCTTGTTTCAAAAAGAAAGGTGTTGCCAGGTATTAGAAAATAAAATAATATGTGGTGTTGTTCTATTGTCATAGCCTAATTAAGTATTAATGAGTGCCTTTTGTATTGTGCATAAACTGTAACAGTGAGACTTTTTTATATTGTACAGACTTGCTAGTTTCCCATTAAGAGGTTATTCTAGCTTCGTCCTTGCCCAATTGTTCATGGGATCAACTGTTTTCAAGTTATCGCTAATTTGGTGATTTTCTTCGTAGCTAGAAGTAGGTTCCTTTTATATCCTCTCATCGAATTCAAAAAGGAATTGTTGTATCGAGTGAGAGGATAAGAAGAGGAAGTAATAGGAAGTAGGAGACAGGTCGTTACTTTTGCAATTGTAGCATAACCATTGTGCATACTGCATACCCTTGTTTCCTGTCTCTTGTGCAATTGTAGCATAACCATAATAGTTGACTTACCAACAGCTTGTTTATTGCCTTGACTGTTCTTTATTGAAATTATTCTTGTTTGTTTGACATCAAAGCTTGTTTTTGTTCTCCTCTTAAACCTGAAGGTGATCTTTGCTAATAAATGAAGATGCATGCTGGATATGAAATATTATTTCCTTGTACTAAACCCCATGATCAGATGCATTTCCATCATGGTTTCTTGCATCTAAGTCATGTACTCGGCACTTGGGCATATTTTCATCACATAAAAACATTATTTGCCACTTCTATGCCTCATTTTATACGTGAAGTTACCAAGTTTCAGCATGTGAAGTGTAATTCCTGCACCTAATTGTTTCATTCCAACACCATGATGTAAATTCAAGCCACTAGATAGCCTAATTCACCTTTGAACACAAAATTCAGCACTTAATCAATATTTCCAGCACTTAGGAAAGTCCATTTATGCAATCAATCTGTCCATGGTGTATCGGATACAGCAACAACTTAGTATCTTACTATCGGCCACAATCTTATTATCTTGTGGCAGTTGACTTTTAGTGTCATGGATTTGGTGACTACTTTGGCACATGTAGCCGAATAGTATAGGCGACAAAATTCCAGCTTTTGGTGACTGTTTTGGGTGTGGCTGTTGGTGTTTTTTCTTGTAGCTAGTACAAAAATCATTTCCTAATGCGCAATGCAACATCTCAACTCCCAAAAGAGGCCCCGAGTGCAAAAGATGGGGCCACTATTTGCCATGGGCTGTGGTTCTAGACTTTTGATTTTCATTCTCACGCTTTGATCCTCCCGTGGATGGTGGGGTACATGTGATGGGTCTACGACAGTTTAACCAAATAATTTGAACGGTTCATTTCGTACGGCTCGTTCAATTTGTCATGAGTTTGTGCAAAATTAGGGTGATCGGATGCTCGGATCAAATTGTAATATGTCTTGAAAAATTTAACAGCTAGTAAGATTTCAAAACCCAATCCATGTTTTGGACTGGAGGAGACTTGGTCGGGACCGTTCATTTGTTGCAATCAACGATTTGGATATATTTTTACAATTTTACTGGTAAGAGTGTATTCTTAACGGTACCCGGGCGTGGCCGCGTCACATCTATGAGCCGCACCCGTGGACTCGTGGGTCGGCGGCACACCGTTTGACGAGCTTCTGCCTGACCTAATGTGCTGATCCAGGTTCGTTCACCAGCAGAAGAATCGTGGATCCGGAAGCGGGTCATGGCTTTCGATTCGGCGGCGACCCGCCGAACTGATGAACAATATTACAGAGGTTCGAGTATTGCCGGACCAATCCGATCGGCAGAACCAACAACCACCGAGCCACCCCTGCTCCCAGTCTTGAAGAGGAAGTCAGGAAGTCAGGCGGGAGTAGCGTGAGTCGTGGCTCTGTTCCCCCTATTGTAGGAGTGGATCGTGGGGGTTGTAACATATCTACGATTGGGAAGTCTATCCACTGCCGAGATTGGCGGACCCGTCACCGAACGCGTGGTGTACACGCGTGGGTTGATCACCACGTTACCTTTGCCTATAAAATGGGTAATACCCCTCAGAAAGAAGGTATGAAACTCTGCCCCTTGAAACCCTAAACTCATCTCCAAAGCTCCTCTTCCCTCTTACTTACTAGACCGTCGGATTGCCTATCCCAGACTCCCACGATCCGGGCTTGGGCACTAACGCGGGTGCTTCACGTGCAGACCTCACTCATGCTCAAGATACACCACCCTAGCCACCTTACAACCCAGGGTCCGTTCGGAGAAAGCTCACCACCACAGTACGGCTCGCTCAATTTGTCATGAGTTTGTGCAAAATTAGGGTGATCGGATGCTCGGATCAAATTGTACTATGTCTTGAAAAATTTAACAGCTAGTACGATTTCAAAACCCAATCCATGTTTTGGACCGGAGGAGACCTGGTCGGGACCGTTCATTTGCTGCAATCAATGATTTGGATATATTTTTACAATTTTACTGGTAAGAGTGTATTCTTAACGGTAAAAGCTCTTACTGGTAAAAGTGTATGAGAAAATCCGAACCATTGAATCTACCAATGCACGGTCCCGATCTGGATTGTCTCAAAACCATTGGACTGGAGAGGAGCCGAACCCTAAAATTTAAGGTAATTTACACCAACCTCCCCTGAGGTTTCTGACAAATACACTACGCTTCCAACCTTTCAACTTATAACACTAGCCTCCCTTGAATGGAAAACTTAGGTCAATTAGATCCACACTGTTAGTCTTCCTTTAAATTTGTGGATTATGGGTTACTGGCCTTGAAAAACATTCAATTTTACTCTCTATCCAATTTATTCCCGCAAAGTCTTAGTTCATTGGTATGGATTCTTGGGGAAAACTTGGGGCAAAATGAGAGCTCAAAAGTTTATTTTTAAGGTCAGTAACTTGGAAGCAACAAATGTAACGATGAAATGGATCTAACTAAGCCAAGTTATTCCAATTTGAGGGAGGCCGGTGTTATAAGTTGAAAGGTTAGGGACATTGCGTATTTTTGTCAGAAACCTCAGGGAAGGTAGGTGTCAATTATCCTAAATTTTAAGACAAACGTGTTCCAATTATATGGATACCGATATCTGATTAGTATAATTTGTTTGCAAGCATTAGCTACTTTGCAAGCCAAACAAAATGAATAATTCGGATCACTTTTGGGCCTGAAATGAGGCTCATATGAAGAGCACAATTGACCCTGTTGTTAGGGATGAGACAGTTTGGTTTGGTCGATTTTCAGGATAACTTCCCACCGGACTAATTTCATCAGATTTGTAGATTTGTAAATCAGACTGGCCCATATTTGTAATCAACCGAACCAAATTATTGTGCATGGAAGTGCTTTGGTTCGATTTCGCTTGATCGGTTTGGGTCTCAAAGTGCAGTAGTACTATTACAAAGTCCATACGAGGCTTTGACCCCGACATTAATCGGGCACCCTGCTAAAAGTGAGTACGATCCCAAAGATTGGTCGAAGTGCACATAAGCTGGCTGACCACTTTAACGTGATTTTTTGCTATGGGACGTGCTCTACAAGGAGTTAAATGAACCCGAAATAGGGTTGAAATTAAACTTGGTGAACAGCACGGGGTGACCGGAAAAAAAAAAAGAACAGCACGGGGTGCAGTCAATGGGCCAGCCTGAGACAAGCGGCCTAGAATATGGAGAGTTTGCCTCTTTTATATATAGGCTTACAAACATTGCCTCTTTTAGTCCTTGGAATCCCAAAGATTTGACAGATTCAAGGCCTCTCTCTCTCTCTCTCTCTCTCTCTCATTATGTATATATATCCTCGATGAAGGACCAATCCTTTAGTTTTCGTTGGTGTAATTTCTCCAAAATTGTGAAGTGGCAGGGGAAAAGGCGGAAAAATGGAGTGGCCAGCAGGAGAACCAAAGAAAGAAAGAACACATGTAACTGTGAAGGTGCAGAGAGAAAAAATGATAGACATCTATCTAAGGGTGGGACTTGAAGTACCGCTGCGTAAACTCAAGCTTGCTTACTGTGACCGGGTAGGTTTGGACTGCGACGAGATTCGCTTCACTTTCGATGGCACTAGGATCGGCGACCAACAAACCGCCGGTGATCTGGAAATGGAGGACGGTGATGTGATTGATGCTTGGTCTGATCAATTGGGTGGTGCTGCTGCTGCTGCTGCTAGTGCTAGTTGTCGTATTTGAATTGATCGATGCGGTGTTTGTTATTTGAAGTTTGAACAACACACCCGTTCTTACATTTTCTATCACAAGTTAAAAAATAGCATTACATATTGCTGTTTCTAGTTCCGAGTGTTATGTTGATAGGTGTTGGAATATTCAAGGCACATATGTAGTATTATTTTGTAGTTCAATGATAGTAAGTTTCGCAAATTCTGCTTATATATATTCTATTTGTTCATTTTCTAGGTTAGAAATTTCATACTGTATCAGAGCTGCTTTGCTACTTCATGTTACATAATTCCATCTTCTGAGAGAACAAGAAACTCCAAGTACATAAGCACACTCAGGAGTCAGGAGGAGGGGACAACGTCCACAAATCCTTCCGTTACAATAAACGAGAAGACAAACACGTAAAGTGTTAAGTTTAGCCAGACACAAAATTTGCTCGTGCACATTGAATAGGATTTCCAGTCGCGAACTTGTTGAGACAATTATGCATTGAAAAAAACACACTACATTTTCTTCTCTATGATTTCCCTATAACTTTCTTCAACCTTGAAGGAATTCCTCCATGAGAGAAACATGGAACTGATTAGCAATCGCAGTGATATGAGATGGAGATTTTACACCAGATAACCTCGCAAAAACCGTTACTTACGTGGAAGTGATTGCTGAATGGGATGTCATGTCGGGCCATAACCTCATTTACAATCTACCCTTTTCCATTTTGAACTAGAATTTTCTGCTGTGTGTAGGTAACAATTCCCCTTCAAAGATTGAGAACTGGCGCTTAAATTTGTACAACATATACGCCTTTCAAACGTCTGGCTTTTAAGCTCCCAAGCCATGGTGACACTACCCAGACAACCACAGTTGCCCATCACTTCGTACTCTAAGCCTCGAACATTTCCATCACCCATTTAAATTACTTGAGAATCTAAAGCTAAGCAAAATAGTATGGATTTATAAAAAATCCAAGAGAAAAGGAAAAGAATCAATGACGTTATCTTCATCTTTCCTTGGGCAGGCAGAGAGGGGATATCAAACACCAGTACCGGTAAATGTCAAAATGAGATGTATATCTACAGGCAGTTCGGCAAATTAAACTCTAGACATCTTGGCATCTTCAATAACCAGACAGGACTGATTATCATCAAGCAAAACTGACTTTCCATCTTCTTCCTGCTGCTCTTCTGCAATTTGGGATTTCTGGTCCGGAGTCAGAGTTCTTGTCCTCCACAAAGCCATGATTGTCCGTTGCTTTCTTTAACTGTTTCAAATGGGGGAGAAATCTTTACCTTCTTTCCAACTTCCTTTTCCATCTTTGTTAAGTACTCCAATCTTTTAAGTGTTTCAACTAGGGCTGTAAGTGAGCCGAGCTACTCGTGAGCTCTGCTCGGCTCGACTCGGCTCGTTTAGTAACGACCCGACCCGACTGACTATGGATCCTCTTTCGGCCCAAACACTTGACCTGAAAAGGTACACCTAAGAAGGTACCATGTAACCCTAGGTGGGTGTTAATATACCTACCACATGAGACTTTAGCTCCCAACCAATATGAGACTAAACGCTCTCAAACCCCCAAATCCGAGATATTACACACACTAAAGGTGTAATGTTAAAAGTTTCCTAATGATCTGAACTGGCAATTAAACCCTGAAGATTTGGCATTTCCTTCAAAATGTCACTCAATTTATTGAACAATTCCAAGACAGTTCAGAACCTGCTTCATTGATCAAATTAAAATCCCGGCAGATCAAAAATCAGTAGAGAAACATAGAAGCATTTTCTTTTGTTTTTTGATTGATAAGAAGTTATTTTGACTAGATATTGTTGTCCTCCATTCATCTTAATTCATTTCCCAGAAATCATGATCCTTCAAAATATAACTTAAGATAACGAGTCTTTCTATTGAGCTCATGGACCCTTCGCACTACACGTGTACTGCGGCCAATCCGGCCGTCCATCTCGGCAATGGACGGCTAGGATTTGTAGGAGCTCGGATTAAATCCAAGCCGTTTGCACCGAGATACACGGTCGGATCAATCGCACTACACCATGGTGTAGTGCGGCGGGTGCACTACAGCCCCTCCCATTCCGAGCTTATGTGGCACACTGCAAGTCTAGTGGATGAATAGGGTGCATTATGATACTAAGTCTAGTAGATGAATAGGGTGCATTATGATACTTCCTCTGTCCCTTTTTAAGTGTTCAACTTCGTAACTCCAACTTATTAAGGAGACATATCATTATATCTTTCACTTTAACTTTTATGTCCACTTTTTCTATTTATCCTTAATGGAAACACCATCATTAAACTTTTACTCACAAACTTTTCAAAATGAAATCCACTTTTAAGGGCAAAATGAAAAATATACCAACTTTTACCTACTAACTTTACAAAATAGACACTTATTAAGGGACAGCCCGAAATAAAATACTAGACTCTAAAAAAGGGACGGAGGGACTAGTACATTTAGATGGGGCAAATTTTCAGAATGCATCCTGAAGATAATTGCTACTCCTATATATTTTATAGATTGGTTTTTAGGAGTACTATTTTAACCAAAAATTTCAAAAAAATTGTGAGATCTATATTGATCTATCTTGCACCCAATAAAGCCATGCCACTTGGAGGCTCTGAGAGCCCTTTGGATAAAAACACTATTGTGCTTAATATATAGAAGTAGTTTAGATCTCAGGTTTCATTCACAGCCAAGACCGGAAACATGCACGCATACCTTAAGCACAAATATTCTTCTGAAAAGCAAAGGCGCTTATGCGACACAAAACCCAAGTAAGAATTCAACTACTACTAATCCATTAAGGAAAATTAATCACTACGCAAAATTAATCAGGAGAATAAGTTAAAAAAAGAAAAGAAAAGAAAAACCAATGCAAAAGTAATCTACGATTTCCCTATAACTTTCTTCTACCTTGATGAATTCCTCCACAAGAAAAACACATGATCAAGCGGCGTCAGATCGAACCATTTGCTAATAAGATCTCTCTTTCCACCAATTCAAGAATGTGCTTCAACCGATGAGTAAACTTCTCAATTATGTTTCTTGTGATTCTCTGTTCGAATTTGCTACTTTTCAACCACATGACACCAACATAAATGTCGCATTTGCATGAATTCCGAGCGGCAAGAACAGAGCTCTCAAACTGGTACCTAAAATAAACCTGCATCAGAAGAATGGAACTGAAAAGCAATCAGAGCGATATGGGATGGAGATTTTACACCAGATAACTTCGCAAAAAGCGTACTTACACGGAAGTGATCACTGAATGGGATGTCATGTAGGGCCATAACCTCATTTACAATCCACCTTTTTCCGTTTGGAAGAGGAATTTTCTGCTGTGTACAGGTAACTTCCCCACCAAAGATTGAGAACTGACGGTTAAATTTGTAACATATACGCCTTTCGAACACATCTGGTTTTACAAGCTCCCAAGCCGTCGAGACATAACTCAAGCAACCATACTTGCCCATCACTTTGTACTCCAGGTCACCTCCCTCAAACATTTCCATCAGTGATTTCATCTGCACAACAGTTCCCAAGCAGTTTCATCACCTATGTAGAAAATACTAATTGAAACTAAATTCTATACGTATACACAGTCAAGAAGGAAAGAAACAGAATCTTCCTAGTGCAGGTGGAGAGAGGATATCAAACACCAATACCAGTAAAAATGTCAAAATGAGAGATATCATCTAAAGTTGGCATCTATAACAAGGACTAGACCCATTGGTAAGCAAATCAGTGATCGCTTACATCTACAGCAAGTTTGACGGAGTGCACCCTTGACATCTTGGCATCTTCAATAACCAAACAGGACCCATTGTCTTCCAGCAAAACTGACTTTCCATCTTCTTCCTGCTGCTCTTCTGCAATTTGGGCTTTCTGGTCTGGAGTCAGAGTTCTTGTCCTCCACAAAGCCATGATTGTCCTGTAAGTACAACCAACAATCCAATCGCTTTCTCAAAAATTATGCATAAATGTTAAATGCATCGTCTCTTCTCAATGACTAGTAATGTGAGGCTCAATTAATACTCTTTAAATTCATACCTACTGGCTACATTGAATGAGATGAATGATATAAAATAGAACCGAAGCCGTCCTTCCTCATCTTGAGACTTTGCGCCTTGTCTGGCGTCTAGACCCCGACCTTTACGCAGAACTACAAGCAACTGAGGGCTGCCCACGGATGATAGAGATGGGGGAAGCACTTGAATATCGTCTATGTCCTCCCAAAGAAAGAAAAATTTGGTTTTATGTCCAAACAAATTGGCATGAAACCCAACAATTCTTGCCGATAGGAAGAGGCGCCCCTGCACCCAAATGATGTGTGAGACCAAATCCTAGAAACTAAAACACAAGCAGGTTAGATAGGGAATTTCATATCTATCAATAACCAATTAAAAATCATAAGGCTATATTTGGTTAAAATGAAAAAAGCAACTAGGCATTGGAAGTGTAAGAACAAAAAGCAAAAAGCAGAAAGTTTTCAACATGCACTGTCCAACGTTAAATGACAAAGTTTTATCAGAAACTGGCAAGAAAATAAGTATATAACGTTTTTAAATTGCTATGCAAGTATAAGAATTTATCTTACAGTTTTGTCTAGCTTCACGTTATCCATATAAAGAAGGTTACATCAAAGAAGAATGAACAAAAATGCAATCCTACAATGCTTATATTTTCCGAAACATTTTTCCTTTCTTGGAAGCCAAACTGCAAAATACTCGTATTATTGTATCTCCCAGTTCGTTTCCATGTCACCCCACCCCATCAAATAGGACCCATGGTTTGTGCTACATAGACCACAAGGGCAGATTAGTTGTCAAGGGACCACACTAAGGAAAGGATCCATGATCTGTGTTCCAACTCATCTTAACTTTTGAGGCCACCTATGCAAGATAAGCATGGTCTTCTTGGGTCGCTTTTCACAGTTCACGTGTATGGTGGAGTATACATAGAACCCGGGTTCCCCCAACGAAGGGTTCCTCTTCATCAAAAAAACAGAACATAATACAAGTACATTATGATTCCGGTAGAATTTAGATGTTTTTGCTTAGTTCTGCTAACACTTGGTTAGATTGTGGGAATTTGAGATTAGTAAGAGCTAATATCCTTGCACATTGAATGCCTTTGCTGCCCCTACAGCTTCTACATCAAATGCAGTTAAAGACTATGTAGCAAAGCAATTTTAATGGGATAGATAAAGGCCTCAAAAAAAACCAATATAATTATACTTGGTCAATATTTCTACTACAATATACCGTATTTGGTTTTACTATTTAAAACTTTAGAGCCTCAAAATGCAATTTCTTTTGACATTCAATAAGTTGTGTTGATCTGTATATTTACCTGCAATGGCATCTTTCTTTTCAAGGAGCACGAGAAATCACTGATGAGAAATTCTTCAGGTGGTAATCCAAAATGTTTTTGGAATGTTGAATTTCTGTGAGGTGACCGAAGGTTCAACTGTCAAGTATGCATTGCAAAATCACACTTCAGATGCTACAAATTAAATGATGCTCTGATTGCATCAATTGCTGTCGAGTCGAGTCGAGGCAAGGTAAAGGTAAGTGATTGGAGTAATGAATGACGAAAGGGGGTGAAAAATCTTTACCTTCTTTCCAACTTCCTTTTCCATCTTTGTTAAGTAATCTTTAATTGTTTCAACTCCATTGTCATTGTCCAAAAATATCCTGAGGTGCAACCTTGACTGGGAAGACTGAGCACGTTTTCCCTCAAGGGGAACCCAGATGTCTGCCAGTTCTGCGGATGTGTGCTTTAAGAAATTTATCTCTGCATGCCCAAGTGAGGCAGCCTGGTCAAATGGACCATCAAAATCATAAACCTCCACATCTATCACTGAGGGGGGTTCTCCAGCAGCATCAAACTCAAGTATCTCTGCATGATGTATGTATAAATTAATAAAAAGGGACTTTAAAAAATAAACAGAAGTAAAGATCGTACCATTCCATTGAGGATCAAGAGTTTGAAGCTTGACAGAGCTTGTTCTCGTTCTACCATTGCAGGTGAACACCACATAGGGATCCGGGAACCCCGTTGGATCCAACAACGCTAAGTTTGTCCCCTCAATCAAAGCTACAGTGAGCACCCATCCTTCACCTTGGGCTTTGATTCCATTATCATTTACTGAAAAAGTAACATTGGCGAGAGTGAAGGTACAAGTATAGAAGGTGCAAAAGCGTTGATACAACAGTTCAAATTATAATAAGGATGTTGTTCAACTGTTTACCTTTTTGGAACCTAGCTTGTACGAAATGCGATACCCTGTTATAGACACGCTCTAATAAAATAACCAAAATACCACAAGTGAGGAGCTCTCCAAAACTGTCTGGCAAATCAAGATCATAAAATTCCAATCCTTGTGGCTCCCCCGGTCTACAAAGTAGAATATGCACAAATACATACAAAGTCACAAGAGCAGTTGAAACCACAGGAAAATTCCAAAAATAAGCAGTTGACAACTCCCAATCTGATTGGTGCTCCGTTTTCAAAGTTTCCAACATATGGTCCTTGTCTAACACATCTGTCGAATCAAGTGTTTTAACTTTCTGAGCCAGCAAGCTGGCAAACTGATCGAAATTCTCCTTTAGTCCTTGTCGAGCTCCTCCTTCAATCATGCCCCTCATCATAGTATTCTGAATGAAGTTAATTCCCCAAGATACTAAAAGACGGGAGGATTCTTCTCCGGAAGATTGCCGTGGACCAGGGATTATACTATAAAGTATTTGAATCTTGAATGCATTACCGTATGGAACATCGGGTGTGCTCACGTTTACATCAACGGCAAATTCGCTTCCATCTGCCTTGATATAGGATTGTTCCTCAGTGGCCTTAACAGCCTTTAATAACTTTGTTGGCGCTTTTGTATAGCTAACAACTCGCGTTAAAGATGCCACGTCTCTGTCTTCTGATTTCCACATCCAGGGCCCCTCATGGAAATCAGTTGTTCCTTGCACGTCCACCAGATCTCTCCTGAACTGTGAATCGGGAGCAAAAAGGTATGTATTCAGATCTTTAGAAGGCATTGCATATGTCTGATCAAGAAGAATGCCCCCTTGCAAATTTTTAGGCATTTCAATGTCATTGATTATTGACTGCATCTTTTCCATAGCTTCTTCAAAGCTACTGCAAGATTGGGATTCTTCGGTGCAATTCTCATAATCAGAAAGTGAACTGGACTGCTCTGAAGAATCATCACTTCTTGGATTATCGTCATTTCGATTAAAAAGCTTCTCCAAATGGCCTGCAATATCTTTCATTTTTCCCGAAAGGATCTTCCGAGATGGAGATGTGTAGCTAAGAATATCCTGATACATTACACGGGGACTTTTCCATTCTTTAGAATCTCTATTCCTAGTGCATGAATGTTCATGTGAAAGGTGCTCAGCGCATATATCTTGGCCTCTTCCATGCAGAGAAAGAGCAAGAAGAATTTTCCCTGCATCCATGACAGAAAACCATTTTTAATTGGCAGAACACACAGCTCTGAGCTCTTTCTGCGTATACCATATGATTAATCACAACTCTTGAGACTGCATTTTTTACTTCTCATGAGAAACCAATGAAAAGGACCGAATCATTTTATTTAAATTATTGTCCTTTTGTTGTGGAATAACTTCTATTTACTCCCGACATCAAAGAAAAGAGCCCCCACGGCACCAAACAGACCAAACACAAGCCGTAAAGAAAAGCATTTTTGACAACTGACATTGAATCTCCAATTACTCATGCACTATTGCTCTATCTCATTATATGTTTATTCTAAAGGGAAACTAACCAATCTTTAATTGCAATAATGCAATTGCACCTGCAATTTTATGCCCAAGGCCCTGAAGTCAGCCTCTCCTGATAAATGGATGTTGATTTCTGATTTCCTCTAATCTAGTATAAAAAGTACTAGCAAGTAAGTTTCTTAGTATCGGATGTTCTTTTGAAATAGCAATTAGTTAGCAATGATAAGTTGATAATTGTCAGTTCTTGGGGAGCATTTTTGATCTCCCATCAAAAGTTTGTAAAGCAATTGTTTTAGACCCACTGCAATTACAAAGAAAAATTCACAATACAGTTACTCATACAACTGGCCCTTCTAAATGACCCTGAATTAGAACATCCAGGGGCAACATCTAATACTACCCTCACCCAAACAAGTAGAACAACAAACTAGTTGAATGGACTCAATTCCACAATCCACATTATTGTCAAGCTCTAACTCTTTCAATGTCATTATCCAAAACAATTAGCAAAGATGAACGATTAGGAACATGTCCAGTAATTGAAGAGTCAGTTACTCCACTCAAAGCTGTGTACACAAGGGTATAACAAAATGGGCTAGAGCTCCATCGCTGTGGGATGTCATGGACTCCAGATGCCCAATGGACGACTGATGTCTACCAGCATTCGCCAATTAAAGCAACTGATACACACAGGGAACTCCGAGTCCCCAAAAACCAATTACCAACAAGCACATTAGAAGTTCCCAAACCATTCATACTATGCCATCTTTGAAAAAATAATCTTGTAGCAGCTACGCATTGCTTCTTCTTACTTATTGGCCAACAATGCTACACTATCAGAAAAGTAAGCCCAAACAATACATATAGTTCGGAACATGTGGGCTTGAATCTTTCTTATTCTTTTTTTTTCTTTTTCAGGAAATCCCTCTGGATATCTAATATTTCTGATTTTCTTCTGAATGTTATCTCCCTCCACTTCTTAAAACCTGAAAACTATAAGCACATTAGAAGTTCCCAAACCATTCATACTATGCCATCTTTGAAAAAATAATCTTGTAGCAGCTACGCATTGCTTCTTCTTACTTATTGGCCAACAATGCTACACTATCAGAAAAGTAAGCCCAAACAATACATATAGTTCGGAACATGTGGGCTTGAATCTTTCTTATTCTTTTTTTTTCTTTTTCAGGAAATCCCTCTGGATATCTAATATTTCTGATTTTCTTCTGAATGTTATCTCCCTCCACTTCTTAAAACCTGAAAACTATCCTAATGAGACAGTCCTAGGTACCGAGCCAGATTATCGTAGAATTGTATGTGTCTCAATTCCATCTAAATGCTCATTGTCCAATTACTCAAACCTCATTATTCATGCCAAAGTCTTAAAATTTCCTATACACGCACCAGACAGGCAGACACATAAATTGATCAAACATCAAAGAACCCATCAGTTATTACCTAAATAAAAACCACTCTTATCAGTTTACAGAAAAAAAAATCCAACATTTTAAAGAATCCCACAAGAAAGAAAGAAAAAAGAAAAAGAAAAAGGAGGGACACTAACCACAATCTTTGTTTACCAATTTTGAAGCCTTGGGCTTTTCAAGAGAAAACCAAGTTGGGGGCAAGTTGTGATTTTCCTCAGCAGCAATGGACCGAACCGGAACTCGAACCGGACCCATAAAATCAGCTGATACATTGAAGAAGCCAGAGTCATCTTCATGGTGACACACAGAGACCACAAGCTCATCTTCCATGTCATGTACCGTAAAAGCAAACTCCTCATTCCAAGCAGGGTTTAAGGTGTCCTTCAAAACCCTAGTCTTGGACTTGAATTTCCCAATCCGGAGCTTCACGTACGTGTGCTTTGAAGCCAAATCTCTGGCCTCCAGCACGTACACGTACAGCCTCATGTTTGTGCGAGTGTGTGAGTGAGATGGGAAAAGGGTTGGTTTGGGGATGAGGAATGGGTTTTGGAGGTGGTGGGGGTGTGGGGAGGTGAGAGAAGGGTGTGGGGAGGAGAGAGAAGGGTGTCGGTGAATCCATGGAGGAGAGACGTGGGGGAAAGAGGAAGGTGACACGAGGGAGGAAGTTCTTTATGCAGGGTGAGAGAGAGAGAGAACCAGTCGGTTACATTAAGATAACTGATTGGCTCTTTGGGAAAGTGGATTGTGATTTTGGGCAAAAGTCTTTCGAGATTATCTTCTTATAATAAGTACTTCTCAAGAATTCAGCAGAAGCAGACATGAGTAGTATTTAGATTTTTGGTCGAGGAATTTGATATCCTGAAAACAAGAAACGTCAAGAAATCTATCCTCTGTTTGGAAGTGAGGGAAAACAAAAGAAAAAAAGGGAAATTTATAGAAATAGTCCTCCTAGTTTCATCCGACTCTCATTTTCGTCCTTCAAGTATTAATCGTAACTCTTTTAACCTTCAAGTTGATCCAATTGATAACATATATCAACCAAATTAGATCGGAAAAATAAGATTGATGGCAGTTTGGACGTTGCAGTTCGTACCAAGTTGGTCCAATTGATGACGTCTGCCCTCAATCTGATTTTTTTTTGTCCAGTTTGGCTGGCAAAAGTTATCAATTGGATCAATTTGGTACAAAAATCAAACTTGAAGGTCAAAAAAATTGTATTTAATACTTGGAGGACGAAAATGAGACTCAAATGAAATTAGGAGGACCATTTATATAAATTTTCCAAAGAAAAATGGGAGAAAAACTTTACTATTCATTATCTTAGAATTTATTCTTTTTTCTTCTCTTTCTCTTGTAACCAAATAATGTTAAAGAAAATTTTTGAACTTTTACCTTCTTTCCCTCACTTTCTCTTTTATTAGGCCAGTTTGAAACTTGTGGAAAGTGAGGAAAAGTAAATGGCCTTGTAGTACAATGGCATTTTCTCACCTCTTACATATGGAAGGTGAGGGATCAATTCTTGTCAAGAGTGCGACTACTTGGTATCGTGGTTAATGCCCTTTAGGCTTGGCACACCTGTATGCCGCTTAGCGATATTCCTTCCTAATCCCTTAGGAGTATATTAGACATCTATTGAGTGACAAAAAAAGCGAGGGAAAGAAAAAAAAAATTTAAAAAGGAAGTGTGAGAAATTCAGAGAGAAAATTTTGCTATGCCCATTAGTACTCTATTTGGTCATTTCCTCTTCTTTTTTCTCTCAAATCAAACAAGGAAGAAGAAAATTTTAAACTTTTCTATCTCTTCTTAAGTTCCAAACAATTTTAACAAATGTTATCAAAAAATAGCTTGAGTAAAAGTTATTTATTGTTAAAAAATCTGGCCCCCATCCAGTTCAAGGTAAGATCAAGAGTCAACTACCACCTTTCTTAGCTCATAAGCGTCACCTCTTACACTTTCAGGTGTGAAAATCTTATGCTACCCAGCTTTTATCATGAGCTAATTCATTCAGAGCTTCACTCTACATGAGCCCTCATTTTGTGGATCGTGAAATTGTCTTAGGTGTGCATAAATGGTACGAATACCTTGAGATATATGTTAAAGTCATCAATGAAACAGAGAAATCAAATCCAAATTCATACTCCTATCTTAGATAAATTGGGTTTTGCACAGTTCTAGCTTATGAGTTTTATTTCCTCAACTTACTTTATTAAATAGGACGTTGAATAGTGGCTCAGTTTTGACAACTTATCAATGCTCCTATTTTTCTTCTTTGTAGAGATTTCAGCTTATGTTATTGCCACATTAGTTGCGTTGATATTCCTTCCATCCCAATTTGTTTATCCAATTCCGGCATACCTTCAAAATATAGTCTATATCTCACAATCTATGTTGCTTTATATAATTTTAAAAATATTATATTATAGAACTAATTAAGATCTATCAAACAAAATTCATATCGCAAATTAAAAAATTATAAATTGAAACATATTGGCCATTTTGCAATAGATCTCAAATAATAAAAAAAGGACAAACAAATCGAGACGGAGTTGCAGTTTGACATCACTTTTTAATACTTCGCATTTGTTTTATACTACTTTATGCTTTTATTCCCCAAACCCCACTTGTATTGAGACTTACAAGAATGGCATCGGATTTGAGTGTGTTGGGAGAAGTGGGATGTGGTCCGTGGTTTTTTTTACATGTCTTGGGGGCATCAATTCTTATCTCATCACGCCAACGGCCAATGGGCTCTAGCTTCATTTGTGGGAGGTCAGGTTTCGAGCGGCTTTTATATTTCAGGGTTATGGACAGTCTTTGAACTTTTCGTGGACTAACTTGTTAACTTTTCTCTAACCCCGCTGATTAATCCCTCAAACAAGAACCTATACAAAGGAAACCTCATACATTCTACCAAAGCTACAGAAATTCTACGATCCAAGCACTTCACTTGAAATGTTCCAGTATCGGCAAAGACTTTGATTTTCAAGAGAGTTTGGGAAATGCTCCCAAGTGCAAACCCGAAGTCTCATGTTATCTTCAATACTTGCAAGAACATTATCAACTCCTTTATGCTTTCCTCCAAACACTCGAGTATTTCTTTCCAACCACAGATGGTAAACCCCCGCTGCAAAAATTAATTTGAACAAGAAGGCCGTAAAACTTTTACCTCTACAATGATCAACAACCCACGTGAGCTCACTATCCCATTCTTCCAGAGTCCTCTGGACTTGGAATCTATGAAGAATTACTTGTCAAATATTGCTGGAATAACTGCAAGCAAAAAACAGATGTTGCTGTGTTTCATGCCTTTGAGAATAGAGCACACATCTTGGATCAATGACCATTCCCCATTTACACAGTCTTTCTTTAGTAGCTAACCTCTTAAAACAAGCAAGCCACAAAATGATCGACCATTTGGAGACACTTCTTGAAAACCACACAAGAGAGGCCCACTAGACTTTTCTTCCTCTATTCTTGAGAGCCTTCCAAATATGTTTCGTATATTCATTTTAGAAGCTTTATGCAAACATATAGATATATTATAAATTTTTATTCACTACTGAATATTTGGGCTTGCATCTTATGTTTGTTTACGGATATTTTCCTCAAGATTACAAAAAAAAAAAATTGTGCCCCCAATGTGTTGATTTTTTGGGTCCGCCATTGGATATGGGTCTAGGAGAGGTCTACAATATTCCACACTGGATTGGACCGACCCTGTAGACACTAAACGGGAGCTTGGTCCATCTAAAAGAGCCAACTATATATTGGAAATTTTCCATTCCATTCCGTTGTTTCAACTTATTTGACCAAATCACCCGTTTCGCCTCAAATTGGGTTCTGACTTTCATCTACGAGCATACTATCAATTCTTGTGTAAAGCCAATTCATGAGAGATTTTATCCAGGTTTTAATTTGGCCCCTGCTATTAGACATTAAGGATTGTTTCTCCGAATTAATTGGTCTAGTTGACATATTAGTTCTCGTCATCCTCATTGTTAGGCGTGAAATAAAAACCCGTCAAACCGAAAAAACCGGACCATGCGGGAAAACAACCTTGATGCATGCTGACAATCCGGCCGGCCAGATGAGTCAACAGGCGACGACGGTCCGTTTGAGCAAGAAAAGAATCCGGATGATTATTCCACCCGGTTTTCGTTGGTCTATAGCCGTCTATATGATTTTTCAAGGTATTGACTACTGACTGGCCCGGGCTGAGAAGTTCAATTCATTTGGTTGAATAAAGTTTCCAGAAACAAACCCACACCATAAGAAATTTCCAAGAATATTACTCCTATAGGGTTCCCTTTCTGAATCGAATGTTTTGAAGCTAGCCTAGCCTTTGGGTATCTTTCCTTAATTTCTTCAAGACTTTTGCGTGGTCTAAAAATCTTAAGGGTTAAAATTTCAAGATCTCAGTTTCATAGACTTTTCCGAATTTGAATTTGGTTTAATATTTTTGTTAAAGTCACAAGCATGCAATTGCACAAATTCTCTCAAACGAAATGCATTATGTCGCCCGTTCGGTTGCTAGGAAAGGAATGTCCAACTTTCCACTATGATCAGTTTTCTGTTAAAACTCATCCTGCGAAAACACAAGATTTTGCGGGAATCTTAATTTTTTTTTTGTTGCTATTTTCCCATATAATTAAACCATTTATTTTTAACTTTTCCACAAATTTCTTTTATCAAATGAATACATGTAGAAAATATTTTTCCTTTTCCTTCACTTCACTCAAATTTAAAAAGGAACATCAATTTTTCTGGATCAATTTTCTTGACAAGTGAACGGAGCCTCACGTAAAATCTACACACCTTAAGTGAACCATTCATATGAACTTCTATCTATTTATTGAACTTTCCTAGACTTTTCTAAGGAGGTATAACTGTCTTTTAGTCTTAATTAAATTAGATTAACAAGATTAAGAGAACAAAATATGGGGCCTCCCATTAATTTGAGGAGTGGTGCAAGGGGACCAAAGTAGCTAGGTATATCACTTTGCGTTGGGCATCACCCGGCGGAATACCTTCCCACAACTGTTTCATACAAACTTTCGTTTACGGGAAGAAGAATTAAAAATTACTATAAAGATAATGACTAGACTACTTGCGAACCTTGGTGCCACCGCACCTTAATTAATTATATATGCTCCTCTAGATAATTCCCATCTTGGGAAGACTATTGTCCAAACACCTGTGCGCACGTAATGTTCTAACCATGCTTAATTAATTAATTTACCTCAGTGGGGATTCCAAATTGGTTTTGTTTAAAAAATTGGGATTATGATCGATTGAATCTTTTTTCACTGTCTCTTTCTAACCTTTGCTGGCCAACCTGCCAAGAAAATGTTTAGTTTGGGGGAACAAAGAAACGGTAGTATGGCTAACCAACCAGGGCAAGCCATGTGTCTTTTTTTCTGAAAAAAAATGAGACAATGGTTTTATGACTGATCAATTTTCTTGACAAGTGAACGGAGCCTCACGTAAAATCTACACACCTTAAGTGAACCATTCATATGAACTTCTATCCATTTATTGAACTTTCCTTGACTTTTCTAAGGAGGTATAACTGTCTTTTAGTCTTAATTAAATTAGATTAACAAGATTAAGAGAACAAAAAATGGGGCCTCCCATTAGTTTGAGGAGTGGTGCAAGGGGACCAAAGTAGGTATATCACTTTGATTTGGAAGTCACCCGGTGGAATCCCTTCCCACAATTATTTCATACAAACTTTCGCTTACGTGAAGAAGAATTAAAAATTTACTATGAAGGTGACTAGACTACTCGCGAACCTTGGAGCCACCGCACCTTAATTAATTATATATGCTCCTCTAGATAATTCCCATTTTGGGAAGATTATTGTCCAAACACCTGTGCGTACGTAATGTTCTAAACATGCTTAATTAATTAATTTACCTCAGTGGGGATTCCAAATTGGTTTTGTTTAAAAAATTGGGATTATGATTGAATCTTTTTTCACTCTCTCTTTCTAACCTTTGCTGGCCAACCTGGCAACCTGCCAAGAGGCTGCTACAGGCACATCGGTGTGACACATTTGTGTCACACTCCTCTCACATACAGGTGGAACCCGGTGAAACTGGGACCCACCTGTATATGAGAAGGGTGTGACACAAGTGTACGTGTCATACTAATGTGCCTCTATCATTTCCGGCAAAGAAAATGTTTAGTTTGGGGGAACAAAGAAACGATAGTATGGCCAACCAACCAGGGCAAGCCATGTGTCTTTTTTCTGAAAAAAAATGAGACAATGGTTTTATGACTGATCAATTTTAGTTGGACACACATCCAGGGGTTGGTTCAGGCGAATGCCCAGGTTTTGGAAGTACTCCATAAGGTCTGGGGTTCAGTTTCCCACCGAGTGAGTATTTTTAAGTAAGTGAGGGGCCGTGACTAGTGTGGCTGCGCTAACTTCTCCGGAGGTTTGGCTTGCGCAGTTAGGTCCATTTAGTGGCTTGGCTGTAGGGTTGTTCCTCCGTAGCCCGAAAAAAAAAAAAGTTGGACACATCACATAACCACGTTCCCGAAAAAATTAAATAATTCCCTAAGCTCATGCTTTACTGTAAGAAAAGGGATATCATCATTTTAAAAAGGCTGGTTGATTCCGTGTTTTTTTTTCTACGCAAAAGAATTTATTAATCTTTATAAAGGATTACAAAGATTAAAAGGATCAATGGCACACCGACATAAAGCCACCCGAGACCTAAAGATGGCAAGATGCCAACTGAACACCATAACAAAACCACACAATCTCATCCTAAAACATCCAATAAAACCCAAAACGATCCTACATACCCTATGCAAAACCCTCATAATCAATCACCCAAAAAGCCAAGCAGACACAAAAACAAATGCACCGAGACCTTCGCAACTGACTACACCTCTATTTTTCCTATTATCGATCAATTAATTTCCACAACCAAAAGAAACAACCCAAACCGAAACACCACCGATTCCGTGTTTATTGGCAGGGGTCCATCAGGATGATCATGATTTGCGAATTCTCTTCTTATTGCCAGGGGTCCCGAGGCCTCAGATCGAACTAGTCGAATGTCCGATTCAATTTGGGCGCTTCTCGACTAATTTTGAAACTCTGAACTTAATTATTCGGCAAACCTTTCAGTAGCCCCAAGGTTTGATATGTTTTTTTTTTTTTTTTAACCAAAACGATAAGAAACTTTTATTATAACTTAGAGAACTCAAATACAAGAAATAAGTCGGTTATCTTTCCCCAAAGGAGATAACAACCAATCAGGAGGCCTAACTTCCCAAATTCTAACACCAGGACCTCGCAAACCATCTTTCGCCAAAACATCCGCTACATCATTAGCCGATCTTCGAACAAACACAACCTCACAATCCCGAACCAAATTTCTAGATCTTCTGATATCTTCCACTACCACTTCAACTTCAGTGGGACACGCTATCTCACCTCGGATACACCTCACCAACTGTTGTGAATCCCCCTCCATGACGAGCGAAACCAACCCAGCAAACCGGCAAAATCAAACGCTGCCCGCCAAGCCAAAGCTTCGGCACAAAAAGGAGAACCCACCACACCCAGATTCAATGAACGTGCTGCCACAAAAGACCCATTAGAATCCCGTACCACTATCCCCGCACCCGCCTCCGCCAATCCATCTGATTTGCTTACCCAAGCCCCATCCACATTAAATTTCAACTTTCCACACGCCGGTTTTTGCCAACATTGAGCCAACTCCCCACTTCCCATTCTTGGTTGTCTCGGCTCTGGATTCTGTTCCCTCATTGCAAGGATAAATTCCTCAACTTCCTTAACAACAACTACCACCATATGGCTCGGGTTCGGATCTACTCCATTGAATAGAACCTCATTTCTGCATTTCCAAATCCTCCACATAATCATTGCCGCCAACGTCAACATATAACCTCCGTCATCTGTTCCCTTCCATCTATCAATCAGCTTATCAAACCATGCTAAGATCGATGCTTGACCATTCATGCTAGGAAAATAACCAATCGGAGACGACTTCCACATAATATGCGCAAACCGACATTCCAAGAAAAGATGTGGAAAAGTCTCACAATCACCTTTACAGTTCAAACATAACATCTCTCTCGTAACTTTTCTTCGAAATAGATTCTCCCGAATCGGAAGAATACCATTAATGCATTTCCACACAAAAACTTTAATTTTGTTCGGAACCGGGAGACTCCATACCTTATTCCAAACTTTCTTATGACCATCACGCATGCTCGATTCCCCTCCTGTTATTCCATGTGTCGAACCTTGCCTCTTAAGCCTCAGAGCAGATTCATACCAAGAACTAATAGACCCCACGGTTCGAGAAGTGCCACACCCACCGATCCTCCATGTCCGAACAAGGAAGTGGAATCAAGCGCACTGCTTTTTGCATCTTCCTCCTGCATTACTGCATCAATCACCTCCATTTTCCACACATGTTGAGTGGCAATGATAACATCACAAACTTTTAAGCCAACTCCTTCACTGGATACACCAACTGGACGAAACCCATTTGATTTTGGAAGCCACGGATCCACATCCAGTCGTACCCTCTTCCCATTACCAATTCTCCATCTCGCCCCATCCATTAAAACCTTTCGCCCTTCCAGAATACTCTGCCAAGTCCATGACAGGTTTGCACCGAGTTGCGCCTCAAAAAAAGTTGATGCCAGAAAATATTTTGAGTTAAGAACCTGCTGAAGAAGAGTTCCTTCACTCGCAATGAGCCGCCATCCCACCTTAGCAAGCAAAGCTAAATTGAAACATGTTGGGTCATGGAAACCCAATCCCCCACCTGACTTCTTTTCACACAACTTATCCCATGAGAGCCAGTGCATTTTCCTTTGCCCCTTAGTCCCTCCCCACCAATATGCAGCCATGTGCCTAACTAATTCCGCACAGAGGCCGTCCGGAAGCTTGACACATGACATCACATGCGTGGGAAGGGCCAAAGCAATCGATTTCAGATTTACCTCACGTCCCGATTGATTTAGCATGGATTCAGACCATCCCTCAATCCAAGAAACAAGAGCATCCTTTACATACCCAAACACCGCTTTTTTCGACCTACCAATATCTGCAGGTAGTCCCAGATAATTACCGAATGCCGCATCCCTCCTAACCCCCAGCTTGTGACAAATTCGCTGTCGTATATTACTGGGAGTGTTCGCGCTAAAAAGACTGCGGATTTATCAAATTTAATGACTTGTCCTGAAGCCAACCCATAATCTCTCAGAATAACCAAAATAGAATTTGTCTCCCCATCCGTAGCTTTAGAAAAAATTAATGTATCGTCTGCAAAAAAAAAGATGATTAACCGATGGAGCCCCTCTACAAATTCTAATCCCATGGATGGCTTTTCGATTCTCCGCATAAGACAACATCGCCGATAAACCCTCAGCACACAATACAAAAAAAAAGGCGATAAAGGATCACTCTGTCATAAACCCCGTGATGGCACTATATATCCATGCTTCTCCCCATTAATTAAGACTGAAAAAGAAACACTGGAAATACATTCCATAATCCACCCAATCCAAATTTCACTGAAACTCATTCTCCGCATCACAACCTCAATAAAACGCCACTCCACACGGTCGTATGCTTTACTCATATCTAATTTCACCGCCATCCCATGCCTTCCCCTACGTCTTTTCGATTTGAGATGGTGAATGACCTCATGTCCCAGAATCACATTATCATGAATAAGTCGACCTGCTACGAACGCTCCCTGATTTTCCGAAATGATTGTCGGCAAGAAAACACTCAACCGATTTGCAAGAACTTTGGCTAGCACCTTATATGCAACATTGCATAAGCCGATGGGCCGAAGCAGTCCCATCTTGATTGGGCATTTTACCATCGGGATAAGAACAATATGCGTGTGGTTCATCCCCCTAAGTAAACGCCCCGAATACATAAAACTACGCACCGCCTCTACTATATCCCTGCCAACAATATCCCAGAAAGACTGAAAAAAGGAAACAGTAAAACCATCCGGACCGGGTGCTTAAGATGAATCCATCTGGAAAATTGCTTGTTTCACTTCCTCCGTTGTTACATATTTAACTAAGCTTTGATTCATTCTGTTTGTCACCTTCCTATCACCTTCCTATCCATACACCTTAAAACCGCTTCAAAATTTTGGGGATTACTAGAAGTTAAAATAGAAGAGAAATACGAAAGAATACTGTTTTCAACGTCACCTCTATCCTCTTTCCATACGCCCTGATCATTCTCCAATCCATGTATTCTGTTTTGAGCTCGCCTCTGGGCTGTCCGAGCATGAAAAAATGTTGTATTCCGGTCTCCTAATTGCAGCCATTGAGTGCGTGATTTAGCCCTCCAGTATGCTTCCTCCTCTCCAACTGCCATTTTTAAGTTCCTCTCCACTTGCCGATAAGTGTCTGCATCAAAGAAATCCTCCTCCAATCTCTCCATCTGCTTTTCTATTTCCTTTATAGTAACCCTTGAGTTTCGAGGGTTATGAACCTGCCACTGTCTCAACTTTTGTCTGCACATTTTCAGCATATGTTGGATAGAAAACCACCGCAAACCGCGAACCCTATGCCTCCAACAGTTAGCCACAATCTCCCTACATTGAGCCTCTTTAATCCACCTGCTATCAAAAATAAACTGTGACCTCTTAGAGAATCCATGAGCTGAACTGTTAATCAAAATGGGACAATGATCGGATCCTAGGGGATGAAGATGCCGGAGCACCCCATCTGGATATGCAATCCTCCACTCCGCATTGACTAACGCCCGATCCAATCGT
>JAOTQK010000003.1:7770029-7793442 GCA_025642025.1 Rhododendron ferrugineum
CTCTCTCCAATCATTACCTCTATTTTCAATCATTACTCTATTTCTCTCTCCACCTACTACCAAAACTAAACTAAACTCTCAACCAAACACAACGAACGAGTTTTATTGGGCCCACTTATGAATTATA
The DNA here is from genome assembly GCA_025642025.1 of Rhododendron ferrugineum. NCBI lineage: Eukaryota > Viridiplantae > Streptophyta > Magnoliopsida > Ericales > Ericaceae > Rhododendron > Rhododendron ferrugineum. Next base: position 7,770,157 of record JAOTQK010000003.1, read on the forward strand.
TATGGTGGGGCCCGAGGGAAAGGCAATATGAAGATGGCATTGTACTACTCCAGTAGTGGGAGAGAGGTCATTGACCAAAAAAATAAAAATAAAAATTAAAGTAGTGAGAGAGAGGAAGGGACCGCCGCGACTATTCCTTCGTTACTTAATTCGGATATTCGTTTCTTGTCGTTTGAGGAGTTTTCTGTTTTTGATGCTGCGCAGCCGGCAGGTACCATACACGTGATATTTTATCGGCGATCTAAACCGTTCGAACGTATTTTGGATGGTCTGAATTTTAGAGAAAGAGAGAGAATAAATTTGAACCGTCCAAAACACGTTTAGATGATTGAAATCGTCGACGGCACCGCCAAGTGATACTCGCCCGGTACCCAAAAATTTATCCGTTTCGGGTGTAGGCAAAGGGAAGCAGTCAAGTTAGGATTGCTGTTCAAAAAAACTACAAAAACAAAAAGTCAAAGTCAGGATGAGTCATTAGTGGGTGGCCTCAAATGGTGGCCCACTCCGGAATACTGGCAGTTTAGGGACAGCAGGGAGTTTTGCTAATTTGGGTTTTCTCATTACATTACATGACCCATTGATCTTTTCTTCTTGCCCTCTACCATGGAGTTCTGCTTTGTTGCATTGTTGGTTTTATCCCATCACTGAACTCTGTTTGAGAATACAACCCCGGGGGCACGGAAAAATTATTGCAGCCTCTTGGGGATTGTGGATGATGTCGTGAATAAGTCGGTAAGATTTTGTAGAGAGGAATGTCGAGCTATTAAGCACGGACTTAGGGGTTGTTCGGATAAAGAATTGAGCCGGCTTTCCCGGTAAATATAAGCCAAATAAGCCACAGTGGTTCGGCTACAAAAGGCAACCTCAAAAAGTCACACTGTCAGAGGAGTGAAATTACAAAAAAACCCTGGCTGTTTGTCTTACTCTGACAAACCAACAGAACCCTATCCATTTGTGGGGCGGGGGTATTTTTGGAACACCTGGTGGGGTCGGGGGAGGCTCTGTGCATGTCAGAAGAGGTTGCTTTTTGGCAATAAGCCAATAAGCCAGCTTTCTGGCGGGAAAGCCTCGCTGTCTTTTTTGTCCGAACAGGACCTTAAGTTGGTTAAGTTTTACACCGAGATTGGTATTGAAAACTGATACCAAGCCAATTTATTTGCTCGTCGCATAGTGTTGTTGACGGTTTGGTTTTGTCAAGAACATCTGGCAAGCAACCGAGTGGGGCAACTTCAATCACCACAAATTTCCCCAGTGGCAAGTTCTCCCTCCTGGTTTTGTTATTGTATATGCTCCCAAAGATTGTAGGTATTGCTCGATCAGTAGTCTCTTTAAATAACTTGACTTGTTGCCCCAGTGGCAAGTTCTCCCCCTGCAAATGGAACATAATAAGAGAATGGCAAATTGCCTAGGCATACAAACCGCAAGAACCGCACATAATTTTTTTAGAAAGATGTCTTAGATTTCAGTCTTATCATTTTGAACTTAAATTTTGTTTCAAAAACTATCGTGGTCTCATTAGTTCAGTATCTTTTGGCAATTTCTCTTTGAAAAATAGGATTTTAATTTGTTAATTGGCGATACAGTGCTGTTTCAGATGCATAGTTGAAACCTTTGGTTTGGTATTTGACTTCAACTTACTAATCAGAGGATGCAAGTATGGCAACGGGATGGGTTCGTGAGACTGTTTATTGGACCATTTATCTGCAATTCATGAAATCATATAGTCATAAACAAATTGTGTATAGATCCAATATCAACGTATAAATGCTCTTACATGGCCTATATATTTACTTTCATTTATTGGAGAGTCAATGTACCAGCATGCCATTCAAATTTCATAAAAGACTTAAATCAATAACTTTTCCGTATAGAAATTATGAGCGAACAACCAAATACTTAACCAGAAATCAACAGTAGTGTAGCCGTTGATGAATCTGCCCGCCGGTCAACCAGAAAAAACAATGCCATAAAATGTGAAATTTACTTCACAAGGGTATTTAGGAAGATGTTGTCGCCCGAGTCCCCAAGAACGTACAAGGCCGGCGCAACCCAAGGGTGGACGGCCACGAGCATGTGACTGCACAAAGAGAAAGAAGAGACTTGTAAAGAGAACAGACATGTTCTTTGCCATCTAATCTCCTTGCCTATGGGCTATGAGTTGTTGAGGCTTTTCTGTGAAATTAGTAGTACCCAGTTGATTGTACAATAGGGATGTCCTTCACAAACATAATTTCCTCTAAGGACATATTGCAGTTTAATTATTTATTCCTAATATATAACAGGTCTCTTCCAATTCATGAAGGTGCTATAGGCACATCACATCAGGTGTGGCTGAGGTGTGTCACACCTGATGTGCCTCTAACATTTTTGATTCATGAATTGATCTCCATCTCATACAAACATATAAGTGGGACCACTATCAACACCCTAACAAAAACAAGAAACAAAAATGTTTTTGCTCTTCTCAAATTGGTTCTGCTTCAAAAATATTTCGTAAACGTAGTGTAGACAATTGCCAAGATGCCTTTGGCCCAACAACATAGGTTGTGTGCACTTAGGTGTTGGAAAGAATGAGATTAGGAGCTCAACTCCTTATTCAATGTGCTAATCTAACGTACTATACGGTTGTGACTCTTCATATCAACCGCAAGGGCTTGGCTTGACACTTAGAGATTTGCTCCCCCCTAAAGTCTTAGGTTCGAAACTTCCTATGTGATATCAACTCCTTGAGTCAGTACATACGGTCGAAGCTTTGCGCCGGTTAATTGAGCTCCCCTGCAAATGGACAGTGAGATTGTTTACTCGTAAGAGAGTACCGTGGAATTAGATGTGCTATTGTGTTAGGAATTATTATCCAATTGTAATCGGCAATTTCGCTTCAAAGCAACAAAGAAGGAGAAGCTGTTGTTGGCCCAATTGTTATTGTCGGCAACCGTGGTTTGTTGCGTGGCTGGTGAAAGTAATTTGATGGGTCGTTTTCCAATTCGAGGATCTTTACCAATTAGCCAATATTCGATTGTCTATGGATTTATTTAATGGATATTTTGGAGAGAGAGAGAGAGAAGGGGAAAGTGAAAGCAATGGTTTTAGCCTGGATTTGGGGGGTTTGCATGCTCACACTTACTTTTAGGTTTGATTTTCTTTGTCAGCAGCTTTTGAAGTCGTCTACCTCCCACACATAAGCGTGTGAAAAGGCTGTGGGAGGAGCTGTAAGAATTAATTCAATGCGTGTACAAATTGGTTCGAAACACCCTGAATCACCCCAAAAAAGGGAGAGGAGCGAGAAAAATTCAAGGCACAGAACGATCTTGTTTGCAAGTGACAAGGGAATTGAATTGTTTCTCATTTAGCCCAAAAATACTAGGTATTTTTGCTTTGGCTATGCTCAAAGCAAAAGACTTTAGTTAGATCTTTCACACTCATGAATGTCATTTTTTCATTTTCATTCTCATTTATGGACAATGAATTCTGTCGTTCATTACCAAAAAATGAATACTGTCGTTTTGCCCAAAAAAAATACTGTAGCAAATGTGTTGCACCCATGTTTAGCAATTTCCTCCTTTCAGTTCTTTAATTCATTCTCAAAAATCACAATTGGCATTTGCCAAATTTGAGAGAATTTTGGTATTGTGGGTGTGCACCTAATTTGCCATTTTTTTGTACCGTTTCAAAAATGACAAGAAATTATGCCAAAAAAAGCTAGATTTGTGGATGCTCTTACATGGCTATGCCCAAACAAATGTGGCTATGGCTATGGCTATGCCCAAAGCACTGTTTAAATGGGGGACGAATCTCTATAGGAAAGATTTCCTAGGAGAAGCCCAAAAATGATCCAAACCGTGATTTTATTTATTTATTTATTGGCTCGTTGAGTAGTTAGTAGTAAAAGAATTTGGTTGATCCAATATCGTATGTTTGTTTTGAAGTTTATTAACTCATACAAGCTATTGATTTTTTCCAGGACAAACATATTTCGTTCATGTTGATGTCAAATCAACTTTATTTTTGAATATGTTTACCTTTCCAACAAGCTAGCCGAACGAAGTGAACAATTATGTTTAACTACTTCTGATACAGAACGAGACTCGTAGAGCACAGGATCGATCTCTAATGTGGTCTGAGGCACAGCAGAGCCAATTCTGAGGAATTCTAAGCATCAGGACCGCCAAGCACCGAGTATTATTCAGTGGTCTTGGGGCACCATGTGAATCTTTTACTCCCTATTTCACTTAACCATATTAGGAATTCTTGTTCAACCAGAAAAACCCGATGACCTTTTTGTCCAGACTTCAAGATTGGAACATTCAATCCCCAGAGCTTTTGCATTCGTTGCGCGCCTAATGCCTGCTCTCTTCATGCCATCGAAATCTTCTCATGTCGTAGTCTCTTATGTGTCTTTGATGGGACGTACAATAAGATTCATCGCTAGCTATATTCATTTAAACAAGTCATATTCGTCTTAATAAAGAGCTAAAGATTACTCAGTAACGGACTTTGCCACCATCTTTCCTCACAAAGGCCGGCGACAAATTCAGACACCAAAATCCTGCGACGGAAGGCGGCTTTATGACGACCGAGGAGAAATCGAGACCGGAAACGGTAGATGGAGGAGGAGAGATTTTTTTGAGAGATTTCAGGGGAAACAACACGGCTGTAATCTTCAGGTCCTTATTTGTAGACAACGAGAATCGATTGTATTCTTCAATTAGGTTAACGAGCTCCTCGTCGGAGGTGATTGTAACCAGGACGTCTAGATCATCCGTTGGCAACTTACACTTCAAAGTCATGGAGGATCCGCATAGCTCTAACAATCTCACCTTTAGCTCTGTAACAATCAAATTTCTAAAACTTAGTAAATTTTCAAACGTAATTTGATTTTTCATACTATATCGTTATTATCTACATTCGGTCATTCGTGCATAGCCAATATATCAATGAAAATCCATTTCAATGTGTTGGTAATTAGATATTCCCCTGTCTCTAAATAAATGTCCGGACAGCAAACTTAGGTCTCTAAAAAGATTCATTTTTTTCTTCGTTAAAAAATTCAATGATCGATAGATATCAATGAGTTTTTTCAAATTGTGAAAAAAGTTTTAAAAAATTTAAGTAAAAGAAATGCATCTTAGGCCGGACGTTTATTTAGGGACGGAGAGAGTAATATAAGTCAACAAAACAAAATAAACTAGGCTTGATAAAATTTTAACCAAATCAAAGACTCCAGTTTAGATAGAGTTCTGCATTGGTAGATTCTACGTACGATTTTGTCATCGCTGAACCGAGATTCTGGAGCCACCCTTGTCAACCGGTCCAAACTTTCTCGTCCATTTTGATTTCATTAAGCAAACAAACCAAAAGCACAGGCCCTACATGTGGCCTACACACAACCGGTCCAAACTTTCTAGTTTCTAGCTAGCCGTTATAAATACAAACTGAAAAGAAACTGGAGAACCAACCAACCTGCGAACGTGATGGAACGATCAACGGAGAGGACTCTGGTGTGGCCGCCGACGTAGCGGAGCTTGCCGTCGGTGGGCCGAGGGAGGATTTTGCCACGGTAGCTGTAGAGGAACTTGATCTTTTGGGCGCTGTTTGTAATTGTGTTGTGGTCGTAATTTGAATTCACAATTGGCGTCATTATTATATATAGATGGGAGAGAAAGAGGGAGAAGATGTTGAGAGTCAAGTTTCACCTTCACAACCTTAAAAGGATTTTCTAAGCTCTGCTTATATATAGAGCTTTTTAGGTGGCCTACAAGGAGACTAAGGAGAGAGAAAGTAAGATAATTCTCCAAGGACCTGGCCGGGTGGTCGACAGTTGGGAACTAAAATGAACAGTTCGGATCATCAATCGACCGGTCACGAGCCCGAAAATGATCAAACTGCACAGCGCCCAACCAACTGCTGACAACCCAAGTCTATTCTCCGACAACCTTTGTTTTCACTCCCTATTTTTGTTCTACATTTTCCCTCTCAATTCTCACTCTTGCGAATTCTCGATAATTTGTGATGTTTCCGAAAAACGCTTTAGGCTCCCATTCACGCTCGTGTCGACATACACACACATACTTAAACGAAACGATCTAAATGGTTAATTATTCAAATGAAAATTTAACGAGTTATTCAAGCTAGGGTTTAATTATCCGTAAGGTGAGTTGAATACAAATGAGTTTCAATCGAGGTGAATTCAATTATCTTGATTTTTGTAAACATTGAAAGTTGAACGAGCCGAAAAAGTTACTTGTTCGAGCATCGTTATAAAGTTTTAGTGAGCTTCGAAAAATATTCAAATTTAAGACTTTTATTTTTATTTTTATGTACCTCAATCTCAAACGAACTTTTGACAAAGGAACAATACCTCAACCCAAACAATTTGATTCGTTTATGGACCGTATTCTATGCGCGATAGTGAGAGGCATGGCCCGGAACACGCCAAAGGCTCCCATTCTATGCGCGATAGTGAGGCATGGCCCGGAACACGCAAATGGCTCCCGGGCGCGCATATTCGTTTCTCGTCCTTGTAGAAGCAAGAAAGGGGAACTGTAACAAGGACGGGACTTATAGCTAAGGACGGGTCACTTCAACATTTTCTCACTTTTACCCATGACTTTTTCGGAATCAATAAAATTTTGGCTACACCAAATTTACATCACGTCGTGTGGGATCCATTTCGGAATCTCACATAAAATAATTGAAGCCGCGCTCAATATGTTTGGAATATTGTTTTAAAGACTCCTGTAAAAAAAAAAAAAAAAAAAAAAGCTCAATCGGATATCAGTGAGAGCTCGATCACTTCACTCAATTTGCTGACAGAAAATTGAGAGAAGAATCGATCAAGCTCCTACCGATATCTGGCTAAGCTTATTTTTTACAAGGGTCCTTAAAATAATATCTTAAACATATTGAGCGACTCCGATAATTTATGTGTGACCCAAATAGTAATGTATACTTCGGTGTACACTTGGTGTTGTACTCATAGCAAGACTCGTTTTCAAGTGACCACCATTGTCTAAGGGAAAATTTTTCAGTGTCGAGCGGGTACCACGTGGTGCTCGCTCGCGCATCCGAGCCGTCTATTGCGTGTTTGAACGGCTTAGATTTGGAGAGAGAGAAAATGAGAGAGAAAGTGTTTGGGTGAGAAGAGAGAGAGGGATTTAATCCAAGCCGTCCAAAAGTGTACTGGACGGCTCGGATGCACCGAACGGGTACGACGTAGGATATACCCGCTCGGAACTAAAAAATCACTCTTGTCTAAAGGTGGAGCTGCCACTGGATAGTGGTGTTGTACCTACTTGTCCTTGGCTTTTTCTCTTCTCTTGATCTAATAACAAATTTCGATGTTTTGAGGAATCAACAAACAATCCAATATTCCATCAAGTGACCACAAAAAATGATGTGATTTGTGGCCTATATGGTTAGAAATGCAAGCTGTATTTGATAGAATACGGCGTGGTAAGATGATGGTGACAGATTCTTTTTCTATGGCTGAGGATTGGGGATGAGAAAGGGGTGAGTGCCTCCAAACTCCTTGATGTTCAAAGTATCTTTCTTTGAACATCAACATGAACGTTCACATAAAAGGAAATTTTTTCAATGTCGGATGGATACCACGTGGTGGTCGCTCGGCGCATTCGAGTCGTTCATTGCGTTTTTGAACAACTTGGATTTGGAGAGAGAAAATGTTGGAGTGAGAGGAGAGAAAGTTTCAATCCAAACCGTCTAAGAGTGTATTGGACGATTCGAATGTGCCGAACAGTTACCACCTGGGATATACCTATCTGGCACCAAAAAATTCCTAACTAGTACTCCTGGATATTTCTTCTGGAAAGGAACAAAGTATCTTTCTTTGAACATCAACATGAAAGTCCACATGTTTTGCGACAAGAAAGAGTGGATAAGATGCTTGTTTTTTTTTTTTTCCTTCCTTTTCCATTTGCTTTACAATTAGGAGTACTAGAGTGGGGCAGAGACCCTAAAACTACCCTTACAAAGTTACAAAGAAAATAAAAGGAATAAAAACCCACCATAAGTGTTGTGACCCATGTTACCTGGAACGCAGATTGTTCCCATACGAGGAACAGGAATGTGGTACATGCATGTTTGAATTTTTGGAACGATGTGAGTAGGCAGGCTTCTAGAGCTTACATTCCAAGAATCATACAACAAAATAAAGAATTGTTTGTCTAACAATTCATGAAAAATAAATTCTTAGAAGCGTTATAAGCAACTTTTCTTATATTTTGTCTTGCTAAAGCACTAATATCTCCAGTCTTCATATGAGAAATTTTGAAATCCCTTTGGATCGCTAAATTCATCGTATTGGAACGCTGGTGTACCACATTTCGGAACTATAGTTCCACAATGTAATTCGCTAGGGTGTTGGCGTTTTCTGGTAACATAGGTTGTGACACTTTTCAGTCCATTTAGCATCAATTCCAAAAGTTGGTTCTTAGATTTTGTAATATTCATCCATTTGATGGATCCCAAACTTTGATGTCACACCCCAATCCAATTTGGCTAAGGCTCTGATTACAAGCTAGACTCCAACTCCAACACTAAAACAACTAACTAGCCATTATAAAGGATATCAATTACACAAAAACGTCACGGAATTAGCCAACCCCAAATAAGGAACTTACTTCTTGTTGCAGCTGCAGCAGTGTTTTGTGGCAGCCATCCGCTGTTTGGGTGTTGCAGTTGTGGGAGTATCAATTCTGGTACAGTTTCAATTATCAGGAGGCTTGTGAAGTTTCAGCAGTTGTGTGGTTTTTGCAGCAGTTATAGTAGTTCCAATTTCTGTTGTTGATGTTTGTTTTGCTTTGGTTTTGCTATTTTGGTCTGGTTGGTGTCTTGCAAACCATTTTGCTGTGTTTATTTTCTTTCTTGGTTTGTCCTGGGTGCTGTGGCTTTGGTTGGTTTGGGTTGTGGGTGCCTATTTGGTGCTTCCCCCTCCTTCCCTTAGCTCCACCCCACTTTGACCTATGTGTAACACTCTGAGATTAATAATTTTTTTTTGGCGTTTCTCGAAAAGGAGTGACTTGCGCAACCTTTTCTTTTGAACAGAAAAAAGAAGATTTTATTAACCTTTGAAACTAGTAAAAAGATTACACGGGGGAGGAGCAAGATGGCATCACAACAAGGCCACTTTTCAGTATTTTGATGCATATAAAGTCAGCACAAGATTTTCTGTGTTCAGCACACTAACATGTTATGCTTCTGATATGACTTCAGCTAAGTTAGGCGAACCATTAAGCAGTGCATATGTCTCTCTTTTGGTTAGGTCTTGATAGCCAGAAGCTACTGGTCCGATAAAGAGGCCTAATCTGCATAGGCAAGGCCAACATGACCTTTAACGACCCAAAACAAACCTCAAAGATGAGCCCCATTGAATAAATTTCAAGTATTGAACGCGTAAAACTTTTAGACTAATTTTTTTTCTGGTTTGACCCTTTTCAACTCTCTTTTCATAGGATCTGAGACCGCTCTGTGTTTATTTCATGGGATTGGTTCTCTTATTCGATTGGCTTCTTTTGACTGAATATAATCTTAGATGCTTGATTTAATGGGTACTACATCAGATTCAGAGACCTCTATTTTCAAAAATATTCGGGGTCCCAAGGCAAAAGTCTTGTTCACCTTCGCTTATGGCCAGTACTGCACATAGGGTGGAGTTCAGATCGTGACATGGTGACACAATTCCTCCCAAAGAAAACAAAATTGCAATGAAGATGCACTTCATTTTCATCCAAATGTCTACTCTAGAAATTGCTTGAATAGTTAAAGAACAAGTCTAGCATTGGATAAGCCATCTAAGACTTTTGCATTCAGTTGCCAAGGAGATGAAAACACAAAAGGAATTTTCGTACAAACAAAGTTCCCGGGCAAAATTCATATCGGCATACGCCATTTTAATGTCATATGCAACATAATTTCTAGACTATAGTAAGCATCTCATTTCACAAAAATAGTTCGGGACTATGTAAAAACCTTGCCACTTACAAGAACAGCAACTCCCTTGATGTTAAATAAATATATGTGACAATAAACAAAAGTTTGATGCACTTGAAACAAAGCGCTCAAAACAACAAAAAATGGACCACACAAATTCGAAATCAAATGCCAATCAAAAGCTAGCAATGAAGAAATCTGACTACATGAATTCTGTTGACAAAAACATACCCAAGAGTGATGGGTTACTGTAAGAGGCGCTTTGCAAATCAGCTCTGATTTTGTCGAACACATTCACAGGATCCAAATTACAACGATGAAGATCTAACTCTTCGATCAAATAATCCCGATCAAGTGTGTCCAAATGTGGACCAATTTAGAAGACCTCTAATATCACCCAGAATAGATATTACATCACTGCACTCTTCGTATGTGAGCAACCCACGTAGACAAAGCTCTGTGAATCGTCAATTGAACTGAGTTGGTAAGTCAACATAAAACATGAGATTCAAATCTGAGTTATCTTCTTCAACTTTCTCATATTTCAGCAACCGAGGGGATGCTAGAAAAGGAAGTAATGAGTATCCGAGAGGATTCAGTACCCGATTTCCATTAAAGCTGCTTGACTTGAGACTTGAGAGGAATTCATGATTGAGAAGCTTGAAGATTCAGACATCAAGCAACGTCACCAGTCTTGCTTGGTTGGTTCAAGAGATTTTTTTTCAACCAAAAGACAGATTGGTAAGCGTTTATTTCCAATGTCATTATGCTATCCATGCAGCGTTGGATAATAACCTCTTTATCAGTTGCGGTGGAAATGATGTTCCATTTCTGTCAACACTCAGGTTCATCCTTCAAAGAACAAGAGAGGTCAACTCGCTTTTCCATTCCCACCAAATATCTTTACCTCCCTCTTAAGCTTGAGCTCTTCCGCTTCTGAGTCAACGCAAAACGCCGTGCCATAGCTGGATTGTAGTATTTCCTCATATGCTCTGAGAGTCTATGGATAGCTTGGAGATCACCAATCCCTGAAAGCTGCTTCAAGAAAGAGTCAAACTTCTGATACGGTAGTTTCATCCCCCTATTTACAATTTCTTCCAAAAGAAAACTGGCAGCCTCCATCTTGTTGCAATCAAATAGCCCATCAACCATCAAACAGTAAGTATCAGTATTACGTTTGCATCCTCTCTTATCCATCTCATGCCATGTCTCAAAGGCCCCATCTGGATCACCCATCTCGAAAAACATCGTAATTAGCATATTAAACGTATGTACGCTAGGCGTGCAATCCATCTCAATCATTTTACTGAAAAGCCTAAGCGCCTCATCACTATTTTTTTGGTCACAAAGAACCTTGAGGAAACAGTTGTAGGTGACCACATCAGGAGGGTAACCCTTGTTTCCCATCTCTTCCAGTAATTTGTAAGCTGCCTCAACCTTTCCAGCCAAACACATGCCTTCAATAAGTTCCTTGTAAGTTGATACATCGGGAAGGCATCCACTGTTGATCATATCCTCCAGAAGCTTAAAGCATTCCTCCATCTTATCATTCTGGACAAGTGCTGCAATCATAATAGCATAAGTTTTTGCTGTGGGAGAAGACATTGTCGAACCCTTCGTCTTCATAAACTCCAGCAGTTCTGAAGCCTCTTTCACCATACCCGCTTTGCAGAAGGTATCAATGGCAGTGTTGTAAGTGAAATTGTCAGGCGTATGACCCATTTTGATCATCTCTTCGAGAATGCTCATGCCTTTACTGGGGTTCCTAACCCTACACCATCCAAAAAACAAGATATTGAACGTATGGCTATTAGGTTTAACCTTGTTCTTGATCTTTGAAAACATGGCTTCAGCATCTTCAACAAGACTGCACTTGCACAGAGCATCCAAAAGCAAATTTAGGGCATGGACCTCTGTGGCTGTGTGCACCCTTATCTTCTTCTTCTTGGCAAATTTCTCAAGATGGGTCAAGTGTTTTTCAGTGTACTGTCTCAAAATGTTAACAATTACCTCAACAGGAACACTATTTTTCTCCTTTCTCTTCATGTAATCCAGAAGGTCGCAAATTATCCGAAACTGCTTGACCTTGTATTTCGTACTAGAAAGAATGTCAATCATCTCGTTGTATACCTGAGGTTCATGAGAGTAATTTTCTTGGCGTGCTGCCCAACTAAAGAACCTAAAGGCCAATTTTTCTTCAAAACAAAGCTTTTGGAGGACCTCAACAACCAATGGAGTCGTCAGTTGTACGCCAACCTGGTCAAGACCTCTCTCCATGGAGTTATGAGGATTCGGATCAGAAGACGAATCGGTTATAGCTTTGTACAGCTTATCGACATCGTTTGTAACGCAGAGATCCACTGCAACAGTTTCCGAACAATATGAATATCCACTCACCCGGGCAGCGAAAGGTGAAGGGCACAAGAAAAGTAGGCATGCTTTATATGGCAGTGTCAACCTTGTTGCTAAATTCAGACTTCGACCAAATGCAAAAGGTGGCAAGGGGATTTGTGATATGGGTATGTCGTAATTACAATGGCAGCGACTGAATATGAGTGACAACGCTGGAATGACATGACGACGATAGCGAAAACTGTCGTGATGAACTGAAAACTGATAGCACGTAATACTTCTTGTAATGGATTTAGCACTTCTAACAGCAGACGATACAACGAAATTCCGCAACATTGGAAAAGTAATATGGTGGGAATTTAGCTGAATCTTGTCTCCGTTTGAAACAAGAAAGAAAGGAGGCTCAAATTACATTGCTCCTCTCGGAGGTAATATATCAAACGGGTGGTGGGCACTACGACAAAGGCATCTATTCCTAAAGTTTTGAACCAACGCAAATACGGCCTCGAAGGAGAGAGACGTGGATTACTAATTGAACTGCGACTCCCAAATCGCAGCTGTTTTGGCTTCGATTCTGTAACTAATGCCCATAAAACGCTACGTTTATGTAGTTGTGTCTCGATGTCAATGGACAGTGTTTGTTGACTAGTTGGCACGTGTTTGTGTTTCCCACTATTCTTCTCTTCTTCTTTTTTGGGTAAGAGTGTATGCCGTTCGGGCAAGCTTACGTGTACCCCGACTAATCTCCGGTTCCACTCAAACACAATCTATCAATAGCAGAACTGAGAAATTCAAAATAAATTACTTTATTATGGTCTGATCCCAATAATCGAATTCTGATAAATTGTGAGGGTAGCAAACCCACCAACCAAACTAACCTTTGCTTTTTACTTGCCGACTTAGCCCCAATCTCCCTAAATTTTTGGTATTATTGTACTAGTTTTTTTTTTTTGTTGTTGTTATATTCGTGTTTTATTTTCAAATTAATTATTTATCTCAAAGAGTCTAAAAAATTAAAAATTAAAAATTTTGACCAAGATGAAAAAATTGCTGAAGGAAAAAAAAATACCAAGCTGGTATTTTTAATTTTATGTCCCATCGTATGTTAACTTATTTCGAAGTTATATTTTAGTATTTTTTTATTTCTATTGTCGAGATGCTAATTAATTCTAAAAATTACGATGAAAAATTAAATGGGAAGTTACAAAAAGAAAAAAAAAATACCGGACAAAATTTAGGGAAAATGCGGCCTAAGTTGTGTTTGGACTTTGGAGCTTGTGGATCAAAAAGAACTAAAGAAATGAAGCAGGTGATATTGTTTTACTCTTTTTTCTGTTTAGTTCAATATATAGAAATGATGGCAAGAAAAATTGAAAAAACAAAGGAAAAGAAGAAGAGAGAAAAAGAAGAAATGCGAATGAATTGGAAAAGTGAACTGGGAGGAAAAACACTTTTTATGATTCACTAGAAGGTTAAAGTTTCGAAAGTGGGTTGAAAATGGTAAATATCAATCCGGATCAGGTCAGGACGACCTGACCGAAGCTTAGGTCCGGACTTCTCCCACAGCCATTGGATTGTGTTTTTGATGGTCCGGATGCACGGACAGTTTGTTCGCGCGAACAAACTGTCCGTGCATCCGGAGCATCAAAAACACAATCCAATGGCTAAGATCATGGTCCGGATCTAATACTAAATCCGGACGTTCTGACCAAATCCGGACTGTGGTAAATATATATATATATATATATATATATATCTTTACATATATATATATATATCACGTGTAAATGTGAGATAACTATGTACTGAACTTCAAAATCATAATAGACTTTTTTCTATTTCTTTTGTTGTGGTTGATGCCTTTGGGGTTGCCTCATCCATATGTCGTTTATCGATACCTCTTTTCTATCTTTTTAGGAGTAGACTAGACATCTATCGAGTGAAAAAAAAAAAATAGTTGGTTTGATAATTCAAGGTCAGGGACATGCCTCCCCAACCCACCAAACAATACAATGCCTCCTGTTTTATTTTTGGAAAGGAAAAGTCCATTGTGGTGGGCATGGCCCAAATCCCAAACATAATGAAGTGTCTTCACCATGATACTATGACAGTCATTTACTCTAAATTTGACGTATTTAAGTCTGTAGTGTGTGAGACCCCATGATTAATTGACGTGCGTATAAGCTGATCCTGACACATGAGTTATCAGAAAAAATAAAAACTCTTGTAGTGAGGGCTTTCCTTTGAAATTTCTTAAGAGGCAATTTAGGAGATTATGATTAGATTGGGTGGGGGGAAGTGTTCAACCATTGGAGATCTTAAGCAACAACCTGTAGTGGGCTGGGTTTAAATCAAGAAAAAGTTTGGTGGAGAAAAGACAACTGCTTCATCCTTACTAAAATAAAATCCAGAGTTGCTCTCCCACTCATGATTTGATTGCCATTTCATGAGCCACCAATTGAACCACACACCGTACGTAGTACTATTTACAGCATTACATTCGTCTTGCCCGAGCGCGGCTCCGGTCAAAATAAAAGTAGTACTCCATGGACGGATGCATGATTCTGATCTTCGAAAGACGAGTGCGTACATGTTGCTGATTAAATTTTTTAAAAACTATTTATTTAGAATCGCGGACTTTCTAACAAAACCTATTAGTATAACAGTCTAATGTAGAGAAATGGTCAGCATTTGAGAAGAACATCTAAACTTATGATATGGAGTCTGGACCATTTTTATACCACATCCCTTGAGGGGGGGGAAAGGACACTAAATAAGGAAATGGGTTTTTATTTTGAGGAGATTTGAAGACCACAACAGGAGCAAACTAACAAACTTCTGGTTCTGTTTATATGAGAAAGAAGTATCTATATGCTTAAAAATACAAAGAGCATATATCTCAAGAATTCCACTGTCTATTGAAGCCCTTAGAGGGAGAAATTGAGTGAGTGGAAACTAAAGTAAGGCTTCTTGCTTTGAGCACCCATTCTGATGCCTTGAGACTTCATCTGGCACAATGAGGCCACTGACTCTTTCATTCCTTCAGGTCCACACACAAAGACTCCAACATCGGAACCGCCTGTTTTGTTTGGAAACTGCGAAAACACGTCTGCACAATCCACCGCAATGATAAGAAAACCATGTTCTTGAATTTTGTAATGTGTCTAGTGGGTTAGGAAATGGGAATGGAAGAATTCATGCAAAAAGGGGTGTACAATATGGTACCTTGAGGCTTAGGCCTTCCTCCGAAATGAATTTCATGTTCCTCGAGAGCACGACTTGATTCCAACAAACTTGGTTTGATTTCTTTTACCGGTTTTTGAGAGCTTATTTGAAGCTCTTTTTGTAGCTTTCTCCATCTTAGAACAATAGCTATGAAGGTTCCACACATGATAGCTATAGCGAAAGAACAGATTAGCAAAAGGTCAATTACCGAAGAGGGGTACTTCGGTTTAGAGGCCTTTTTAAAGGGATGAAGAAAGGCTTGGTTGAAACAACAAAGAGTTATGAGGAACATTATTGAAGAAAAACCGACAATGGCAGCCATCCAGAGAGAAGTCTCGAGTCCAAACGTGGCATAGTTTGTACATTGGGTGTCAAAGTTTACTGTTTCCACTCTAGAAAACTCGTTCACTAGTTCCCGTATAGTTGCGCCAGATTGCTCTTGGGTCACAAACACTTTTAGTCTGAAGTGGAACTGTTCCGATTTCTGGTTTAGCAGTGAAGGCAAAACTGACTCTAAAAGGCATATGTCTTGGGACTTCTTCACTGCATAAATGAGTTGTATTTGTGAAGGGATCCTCTTTTTTCCACTGCTTTGGACAAATTCAACTTCTTGCAAAATGCTAAGGAATGGTGTTATCCCTATTCCTCCGGCAACCAAGAGTAGGCTGTCGTACCTGCAAAATAAAAATCATCGTAAAAATCATACAATTTGAGAGTTCCTAACTACAAATATGTTGTTGCTGTTGGAGGTTTTTATGTACCTAAGGAAGTCGAGTGAAGTAGGTCCATAAGGTCCTTCGACTGCAACTGGAATACACTTCATCCGATCAGCTTTTGGGCCTAGCTCAGTTTGTACCATGTTGTACAGAGAGCTTGTCCATCCTCCTTCACATTTGACTATCACAGACATAGTGTTTTCATCTACACTCGAGCTAGACGATACACTAAACGAGTGCCACTGTAATTTAGATATGCTCGGTATTTTCATATATATCACGCTTGTTGGAGCATACTTCAGTCCTGAAATGAATACCCAAAGAAAAAGGTAAAATGAGTTGCTTTCTAGTGTTCTCATTAACCTTTTTTCTGACAACTTAGACCACTTGATATTTATATTTTTGGGCCAAGTGAGAACTCGAAAATTTACTTGGGTCTTTGGGAAGAACAAGCTCTATAGCATTGCAAGGGAAGACTCTAGCAGAAAGTATGCACGTTTCTGGTCTTGACTGTATGATTCTGAGTAGCTTATCAAGGGCAAAGAGAAAAATCCCGGGAAATACCATGTAGAAGTGTCTATCTCCACCATGAAACAAGAAGAATACCAAAAAGACTATGTAGAGATGGTGTGTGTAGTAGAAGATTTCAAACTGTCTCCTCCTTATTTGTGGAAGTGATGTGATCCAAATGACTAGCCCTGTAACAAGAGTAACCTCACCGGCAAGGTATATTCTGTTTGTTTTTTGCCATCTCCACATCTGTTCCCCAATATAAAAAGAAATAAATCAACAAAACTGTCACAATACCGATAACTTTCACATTTAAGGGGAAAATTAGAGATGGGATTTGAAATCACCTCATCTTGAATATGGTTTTTGACACCCCATATGAAGAAGGTGCCTGCACCATGTAAGGTGGCGAAAAGTATCATTGCAGTTCCAAGCCAAATGTGGTATTTTACTGAAGCTTCAAATTGGATGCCAAGTATCCTAAATATGGCCAGACCCCTCAATATAGGAAGAAGTAGTAGCGCTAGGCATGCTTCTGCTAACAAACCCAACCGCGTTGCCACCCTAAAGCTTTTGAACTGCCACCTGAAATACACAAGCAACATCGATAAAAATTGGATTTTTTTAATTCTTTTCATATGCATAGTGACGATAATACTGACATGTTCAGTTTCATGTTTTTGACCGGCATCATTTTTCTGTAATCGTTGGAGATGCGAGTATAGAACGTCCATGCCAGGAAGAGGACAAAGAGCGATACTGCAAGAACCTCAACTGCAGATACGATACCAACATAACTGTTGACAATGAGTGGATTTGAGAGAGCTTTTCCAGGACTTCTCGCTTGCCTGTCATTCAAATCCCAGTGGAAGTAATGTAAAATATGCACAAAAACAAAGTTCATAGCAGATAGACAAGTTTTATGTTGATAAGGGTTTTTTTACCTGCTTCTTGGCTCCTTCTGCTTTAATTCCAAGTAAATGAATCCAACTATAGCCAGAAAAATAAGTGGAAAGCTATAGACAGCAAAGTCAAGCCCTGCACAGCAGTAGTTGTTAGATCAATGTTGAAACCAACACATTCGTTTAACTGTGTAGTTTGTTTGTGTCTCGAATGAATACACCTACTTAGTAATAATAACTCATACTAATTAACAAACGCGAACTATGCAAATTATATGTCCGAATAGGGGATTGATTCTTTCAACAGATGTTTGTACCATTGTAGCCAAATACAGTGGTGGTTGCACTTTGTTCAGCTCCTTTCCATTTCTGTGTCCATATTTCCGTGGGCTTAAGAAGCCAAAGTGAAACCCAACCCAAAAATACTATGATCATCAGAAACTTAAGAACAACAAGAAGGAAGGGGATTGCCATCCTGAACTTGATGCTGTGGAATTAGCACTTTGTTTCTTCAGTACGATAGGAATATGCTTATATAGAAGTTTGATTGACAATTGACTGCCACTAAGAGATTAACGAGAGGTCTTACTAGCACTCGCCATTTCAGGAGTGCCTATCACTTCAATAGCCTTTCCCTTGGACACAATATTCCCTATAATCCAAAAAAAAAAAAAAAAAAGAGCAAAGAGATAGGATGGCGTGGGGGGTGTTTTCTGCTGTTTGCACTTCAAGTCCTTACAGTATTTCTATATTTTTCAGCTTAAGCTGCTTCTTATTTTCGTTGATTAGCTCTGATGGGACTAACGGAAATGGAAAATGATTCTAGGAAACACATCAGTTTATACACGTATACAATGACTTGTGTTTGAGGCTAGCACTGCGAATGTTGAAAGCTGTCGTATATTGTTGTTGATTGGAGGCTTTAAGCATTCCATTACAATCGTCCTTTCCTCTTAAGAATTGGTGCTTATTTAACTAGTGGTCAAGCATTCCATTACAATCGTCCTTTCCTCTTTAAGAATTGGTGCTTATTTAACTAGTGGATATGAGGTCCAACCCACTACATCTGATTTAACATTTCATCTTCCTGCATTATACCAGATATTGCAAGCTATGGGATAACTCTGCTTTTGCATCATTGACATTCAGAAAATCAGTGTTTGATAAAAAAACAAGCAATATTTAACAAGGGCTGTAAACGTGTAAACAAAGAAGATTTAATTTGAGGAAACAAGAATCGATTGCGATTAATGTGGCATGCAGATGGTTAATTCACATTTTACAAACACAAGATGTGAAACCTTACTGTGGACCACAGCAAATCGTAAGCGAATTCGATACCAAAGCTGTCTGAAGCCGCCTCGTGCTCATCATTTCACAATCCATACTCGCGTAGACTCCACCCACAACAGTGCAGAAATAAAGCGGTAGATAACCATAAGCCAAAAGTCTTGAGAGGAATAGATCAAGAGGGAATAGCCTGTCCACAAACTGGCAGGTAACAGCAAATCTCAACTGCACTATATGATGACATTGATGAATGATGAGGATCTTTCCATAGGCATTTCATGAGTCAACATCATTTAGTGACTGAATCCGTTCGTGTAGTTCTGCTTCAACCTTTGGTTTGATCATTAACCTAAATATGAATTCGTCTCAGTTATGCTTATGTACAATAGTATAGATGCCAAATAGTATATGTTGCATGTCACCTCCACGTCACGGCGTGTTTTATAACAACTGTAAAAGCTTAGGTTGCAAGGAGCCCGGCAGAATCATGATCTTTATGGAAATACTCTTATTGAAAAATGGAGAGAGCACTCACACATTGGTGATTGGTCCTACTATACCCACAATTAAGTGGGAAACCCATCCACCACATACTTAGAAAGGCTATTTCGTTATTTGTTCGTGTAATTTTTTGAACAAGAAAAACTGAAAATCACAGTCCAAAAACATCATTCCTTTCCTCTCTTCCATCCTACCAAATGACCAAAAAGAGAAGGGAAAAAAACAAAACTTTTTTCTTTCTTTCTGTATTTGCTTGATTATTCTCCATGCGATTGTGTGTTCGTGTGGTTTTGGGTCGAATCCACATCGTGTTCAAAAAGACTTTTTGAATGGAGTAAAAGAAGTTGGGATCATTGATAGATCTCTTCCTTAAAGATTGGGATGAGTCGATGTCGGTCGATGGTGTGAAAACACTTCCTGATGTTGAATTCCAAAAACCAGTGAGAGGTTCCCCACAACCAAGGGAACTGGATGCATTGGTTTTTTTTTTTTTTTTTTGGAAAGTTAATTATTTTAACCACCCAAAAAAGAGACCAAGAGGATAGCTTTGAAAAAATCCCCAACCATTACAAAAGAATCTTAAACCAGAGGCTGAGCAAAACAGAACTCAGAAATAGAACATGACTGCTACAAGATTAACTAAGAGGGCATATCCATAATAAAGCTTGAGAGCAGACACCAAGGATCCTTAACTCTAAGGGACTCCGCTGAAGCCTTAACAGCCTTCCAAGCACTCAAACAAGCCCTAATGTCCTCTGAAATTCTTTGGATAGCAGCATCCAAATTGGAGCCCAAATTCGAAAAGACCCTGAAGAGGACTGAACCCTCCACATTTCCCCGAAATCTGATTCCATACCAGAAGAAAATTGGCACTCCAATAACAGATGGTTATGGGACTATTTACCCCCATGGCACAAGGTACAGCAGTCATTAACAGATCAGAAATCCCCCATTTCGTCAATCTGTCCCTAGTGCTAAGCCGACCATGACACACCATCCACTCGATGAAGGCCCATCTGGGAACGTGTCCTTTAATCCAAACAGCCCTGTACCAACCCACCACAGGATGCTCCTCTTTCTATAGCTAGCCAAGCAGATTTCGATGAGTATTCCCCCGAAGGAGAAGCTGACCAAATAACTCTATCATCCCTTTGATCAGGCATAGTGATAGGGATAAAGGAAGCAGGTGTAGCTTGCAAAATTTCTTGTGTAACTTTAGCATGCAAATTCCTTCCCATATTGAACCTAATTCTATCACCAAACACAAGATGAAGGGGCCCCAAGGAGTGCCAATTATCCGGCCAAAGGAAAGTTGACTCTCCGTTACCAATAACAGATTTAATAATGGACTGAGCTAGAGGTCTTAACTTGAAGATCTTTCGCAAAGTCGCCATATTCCAAAAGCAATGACTTTTAATCATGAAAGTATGAATCCACTGGACCAGTGCACCCAAAGGGTATCAGCCTGGTTTGAGTAGTACTTCCATGGTACTTCAAGCACTTGTCAGTTGCGGTACCCCACCGCCTGCTTTACAGAGAAGGAATATCCATACTTGGAACTATTGGAATGATGGAAATGAAGATACGCGTTAGGGGGTCCCCAAATCAGTAAGGGGGATGAAAAAGAACAAGTTGCCTTATGGAGCACTATGGTCCAGTTTTGGCACTAAGGCAAATGGATCGAGCATTCCCTACAAACCACAATGAACTTGCAGGCTAATGGAAGGGAGTTTTGCATACTAAAATATGGCCATTTGCGTTTCCTGTACCACCACCAACACATCTAGGCAAAGCTGCACTGGTGGCTCTACGGTACCTTGAGCCAAAGATGTTCAGGGTTTTTTTTATATAGGCACCAAAGGTGTTCAGTTAAAAAAATATATGCTGGTGATCGCTTAATAACATTTGGGACCTCACCGAGATCATATGAATTTGAACACCTAATATTGGATGAAAACTAAAATTTACAGCAAGAAGGCAAAAAAATATGAAAAAGTTTAATGTTTTGTGTCAAAGCGTTATACCAATTGATTAATTATTGATAAAAATTTAAGTTACTCGATTATGAACACCCTCAATAACATTTTGGGTGTTTGTTTTTCTAAAAAAGAAGGAAGATTTTTTTAACTTGAGTGTAGATATTACGACAAGCTAATAGAGACTAGAGAGAATGGAAAACGGCATTATTGTGATAGAATTTAATACATCCCAACTAACTAGGTTGACACATACGAACCAAACAACAATGAACTCGCCATTATTGCGATGATTTTTTTTTTTCTTGTGACGATCTTAACTACATCTTTCGATGCGCGCAAATAGCTCAGAACAGAATCCCATCATCATCCAGAGAAAAAACTGAGTGGTTCCTGTGAAAAGTGGCTCTTGTTAGTCCACCAAAAGTTTTGGCAAATGAAACAGACACCTATGGTGATAATCAACAGAGAATGAAGTTCACTTGAGAAAACAGACTCCTAGCTGTGGTGGTAATTCAGAAAGATGGGTGGTACCAACCCAAACTTAAAATTACAATCTAGCCATTGTTTTCGGAACGGGGATGGTGCTGTGCGGGGGTGTAGAGCACCGTGATGTGCACCATCCGAGCCGTCCGTTCGGCAATCCAATGATTCAGATTTCATCAATGTCCGTTCGGCAATCCGAACTGTTCATTGCCGAGATAAAATCTGGACTATTGGATTGCCGAACGGACGGCTCGAATAGTGCACAACACGGTGTTGTGCACCCTGCACAGCACCATCCTTTTCACCACTTTGACGACCTTTTCCCCTTGACATGCTCACAGGAGGAGAAAAATGGGCAAGATAGAGCTGATTATTTCATGGAACTAATAGTGAAGGGAAAGTCAATCAAAATGATTTCTATGTGCACAAACCTAACTTACTGATTTCTCTCTCTCTCTCTCTTGTGAGGAGGATATATATCATATATGCAGCAGATGCTATTAGCCAATTTAACCCTATCTGAATTGTGGAAAGTCAATCAAAATGACTATGTACCAGATAACATGCAATTTTTTGGGAGAAAAAGAAAGCAAAGATCATCTTTAATGCACCAAAGTCTCCAGTGGCCTGTGAACATGATCACATACCAAGAAGCCTGCAAATCTTGACAAAAGAGAATCTTTCCCTTTTCTCTTCCATTTTCTTTTTAGTAATATCTTTGATAGCAACAACTCTTTAGTTATAAACTACAAATTCTCAGTGGTCAAAGCGTGAGACTTAGGAGCTTGCTTCCTTCTAAGGTCTCAGCTTCGAAGTGCTATCAACTCTTATGGACTAGTTCATACATGATTTCGTCCCGAACTTAGTTTTACTCTCTGCTCGTGGACAGCGAAATTGGGTCCCCCAGAGGTTAGGCCCGGACAGCCTGAGTTATCAAAAAAACAAATAAAACTGCCAATTCCCAACTCCCCACTTTGACATCTTGTTCATATCCTTGTCCCTTCCCCTTGTACTACTCTATTACCATTTTCATTCGTTTGGAAGGGGAAAGATAGAGGGGGAGAGGGAGAGGAGAGAGTGGGATAGGCATGGAAGGAGGGAATGCAAGGCCGGATGAAGAGCATAATTGGCGAGTGATGTCGCCGGAGATTGAGGAGATTGGAGAAGGTAGCAAGAGTGTGAGTATAAGCAGCAGAGATAGTGGCATGAATGATGTTTATGTTGCTGTTGGAAAAAATGATTTGGATGTGGTGAAATGGGCTCTTGATCATGCTACTGTTAGACTTGTCCCACATCGCTCATATAAGCCACCCAAGCTTGGTTAATAAATTCTAGAGGCTACTCCACCTATTGCCAATTGGTTTTAGGTTGGAACCCTCC